>PVHY01009170.1:0-14727 GCA_004024945.1 Uropsilus gracilis | reverse complement strand
CGCAAATTTGAGACTGAAAATCTAACAGCAAGATTCGCCTGGACCCAACAACGCAGTTCCTCACCCAGAGAAAAGACACGAACATAGTAAAGAGACTAATGGACTCAGCACAGCTAATAAACAACAAAGAGTGGGGTGTGAGAGAATGGAGGGAGCACCGGAGGGAGGAGGGAGGAGGAAGGGAGAAAAATATATAACAAAGAGGTTGTAACCCAAAAAACAAAATAAAATTGTTTATATTTAAAAAAAGACTTATTGTGAACTTAGCCTTAGAAAAGTGCTAGAAAATGTTTGCAGAGTCTTACAAATATTAGTTCATTCAGCCTTTGTAATGGTCTTATGCTATTGTCCCCATTTGCAGATAAGGAAACTGAGGCTTAGAGAGATTTTAAAAAAACTTGCCAAAAGTCATGGAATCTCTAAAATATACTACACAGCAAATTCCACTTCTGTTAGAAAAAAAATTTAATATGTGTATGAGATATAAATGCACAGAAATTGGCCTAGACAGATACACTGCAATCCTGTCTGTGTTACTTCTGGAGAGGGGAATAATAGGGTGGGAGAGATAATGAGGACATTCATATTTTGCTCTTTTTACTTCTCTATCATTTGCATATCTTATAATGAGGATATTTCAGGCACTGCAAGTCATCATTTTTTACCTTAGAAAAAGCAAATGAAAGGCCACTTCTAACAAAGCAACCACAGGAACGAGCTTATCCGTCCTCCGAAGGCAGCTCTGTCTGTTTCACGGCTACAGCGCTTCCATCACAGCTCACAGGCAGCATAGGATAGAGGGAAAACAAACAAAAGGACCAGAAAAAGTTAAACTAGGAAACTGACAACAGAAATAAAGCACACAACAAGGGAAGGGGAGGGAAGGAAGGGGAACTCCGGGGAGGAATGAGCACAAGGGGTCAGAATGACATGGTGGTGGGAGAACTTCGTGATATACGATGTAAGAAAGCACATATGTTAATCAATAAAAAAATTTAAAAATAAATAATAAAAGAAACTGAGCATAACTGAGAAATAAAACAAAACCTCACAGGCAAGCACTTACTGCTGCCAACCAGGCACTGTGTATGGTGCTGTGTTTGCCATGGCAGGGATCTTCACAAAATCCCCCAAAGGGTGGAATCAGGTTTTTAATACCAACTTTTTCAAAAAGTATTGGGATATGGGGGCACTTTGATTATAAAAATGGGAAAATGTGTGCAGCACTTCTTGTAGCCCTTTACAGAGAGATCTTTTACCAATTTATCCTCCTGAAATACAGGGATATAGGATGCTCAGGGATTATCATTCCCAGTTCATACACATGGAATCTATAACTCAGAAGGAATCAATAATTCACCAAGATCACAAACAAATTGGGAGTGAAAAGCAGAAACAGCAACCAGGTCTCCTGATTCCCAATTAATGTTCTGGTTATTGGAGCTGGGTCCAACTGGCCCCATCACTGCTACCGTCCTAATGCCAACAATTGTTCCCAGAGTCACTGAATATTTGTACTGGAAAAGGCCTCGGGGACCCTCTGAGACCCTGTATCTCAGCTCATGCCAGCTCAGTTAAATCAGAATCCTGAGAGGGCAGGATTCCAAGTAGAGATCAAACATCTATATTTTGTAAAGGTCCTTCATGAGTCTAACGAGCTGTCAGTGAGAACCAAGAATTCAACCTGTAGGCTCGCAATAGATGTCATTTATTTACCACCCCCAATTCATTGAAAGCTATTCAAGAAGGTTGTCAGAAAAAGAAGTGAGTTGGCATCTGCACAAGGTGGGGGAGCTGTGAGCCCTGAACAGAGGGTGCTATCTGCTGTGGGCACAAGAGGGGTAGGTGTAGCTGGATGGCTTATGTGATTTCCTATGTTAACAAAACTAGCTAATTGTACAGTCAAGTCTAAACTCCGGTCTCCTAACATCTAGGTTAGCCCTCATTTATTAGTATAAGCCAGAAGCTCCCAACCCTGTTCCCGGATAATAGGAACAGCCCTGTGCTTAACTGACCATGCCACTCACTGGACCTCAGCCCCTCTAGATGCCTACTCAGCTCACACCAGAGCCTGAAACACAGCCCACTAAAACCAGGTGAACGGCAGGGGCTTCTGACAGCAACTGCTCCCCATTGCTGCCATCATTTAAGGTGTCCTTATAAAAGGACAGTGGGAGGTAAGGCTGGGGTCCCGAGCTGTGGCCACAGCTTAAGTGCATAAATAAACCATAGGGAGGGCTTCAAGAGCTGCCTGGGGATGAATGGCACCTCCTGCTATGCCTCGAGCATATTTCTCTTTCTCTGGCATCCAAATCACTCCCAGTCTTAGAAACCTGTGTGTGTGTGTGTGTGTGTGTGTGTGTGTGTGTGTGTGACTCAGGAATCTGTCATAAAGACCCCATGAATCACCTACTTCCTGACCAACACACTGTGGAGACAACTTCAGGATGCACAAAAGCACAGGAAAAGAAGCTTTTGGCCTGGTGTAGGTTATATGTTTTCAGGAAACCGATTACTCTTAATATAAACATACACACACACACACTCCACACCCAAGCTAAAAGTCCATAATTTTAGTCTCTTCATTGAGATAATGCTCTTGCCACAACGGGGTTTTTTAATTTTTTTACAGTAACAAAATATACACAATATAAATTTTACCAGTTTAACCATTTCTAACTGTACAGTCCAGGGGCATTAAGTGCGTTCTCATTATGGTGTAACCATTCACTTCCAGAACATTTTCATTTCCCCAAACTGAAACCCTAACCCCAATAAACACCAGCTCTCAATCTCCCTTATCGCCCCCCACCCCTGGTCACCACCATCCCACTTTCTGTCTCTCTGGATTTGACTAAGCTATCTGCTCACAATGTTTTATTTGTAGTTATGTTTTTTCAGGGGGGGGAGGGGAAAGGGTTTGGTTTTGTGATGTCTTTTTTCCCCCCAGAATCTCCTAAATATAAACAAAGTTATTTCTCCGGTGTTTCTATGCCTATTGGGCAGCTACAGATGGAGAAGCAGAGACGAGAGGAGAGTGGAATGGGGTGTGATCCCACGGAGCAAAGCAGTGAGCATCAGGGCACCAAACCTACCACATTCTGGTTGCTCAAACAAAGTGACCCCAGTTCCATAGAACCCAATGCTTTCTGGCAGGAGGGGAACAGGGACTTTGAAAAGCAACCAGCATGTGAGCTAAGTCACATCTACAAGGTTTCCTACCTTCACAATTGTTCTGCAAAACCAATGAGGGAAAAGCAAGGTAAACCATCAACACCAACTGACACGGCTGTTTACACTCTGACCCCACAAGCATCTGACCATTAGCTCTGGCTCTGCACCCCTCTGCAGGAAGGGGAGGCTGTGCCCACTACCGCCAGGGATAATCTCACAGAGCACACTTCCTGTGCCTGGCTGCCAGCCTCAGCCCTCGTGTGAATCACCCCTACCTCCAGCTCAGTGTAAGGTTATACAGAACTAGAAAGCTTTACGTCTGAGAAGCCCTCTTGAGGGTTCAATCTAAGCAAAGGTTCTTACGTAGGGGGCCATGGATCATTCATGCTTTTTTGAGTTCAAGGCAAGAAACTGACCGTGATGAGGAACTGTGAGGAACAAAGATGTATAAAAAGGTCCAATCTCTACCTTCTAGAGCTTACAGCCAGGATTCAGAACCCAGGTCTGCAGCTGACAAGGCTCCTGGTGGAGTAGGCTCCAGACCAGCAGGAGGAAGGTGCCCAAGCACTTGGGTTCTTTCCAGCAGTCCAGCACAGTCAGTTTCTGCAGGACCAGGGAGCCCATCAGAGGCCTGGCCTGCTGATTCATTTCCACACCTTGTGGAACTCCACCCACAGAACAATGTGCAGAAGCATTTCTAGCAGCTCACCCTGAATGTTGCCTGCCCTTACATCCTAAAGCAGCTACAAAGGAAATTAATGCTTCCCCCCCAAAGGCTTTTATTTATACAAATGCAAAGACCTCTATAAATACCTTCTCAGATGTATAGACATAATCTTACTGTTGCTGTTTTTTTCTCTCCAATTGGAATAAAAGAAAGGGAATGTTGCACAAGTAAAAGAATCTTTTGGTCACAAATTGTGGACCTTGGTAAGCAAATACAGGTAGGGTGTCAAGACATACACCACAGCCAGTGACCCTTTTTAAATTCAATATAATCACGTCCCACGCACACCTTCCCTCCAGAAAACCCTGAATGGTCTCACACTGCTCTCAGAACAAAGCCCAGATTCCTTAATAAGGCCCACAGGGTTTGCCCATACATGCCTGGTGCCTCTCCAGCCTCCTTCCCTTCAGGTTCGTGCTCTTTCAGTCCACAGTTCTATCACCCTTCCTCCATTTTCAGAACCATTTTGCATGCCATTTCTCCTGCCCGGAATACTGTTTCTGCTCTGTCCTTTGTCTCGTTTAACCCCTAGCATTCTTCATACCTCAAGAGAAATTTCATTTTCTCAGGCAACAACCTCTGACCTCCCATCTCCCTGCTACTTCTCCTGTAGCTTTTCAGATATCCTATCAATATTAAGTGGGCTATCGGATGAGGTGCAGATACAGTTAGATGTCTATTCTAATTTTCTAGTGTGCCTCCCTGTACTGGAGAGGCTAGAAAGCTAAAATCTACACTCTAGATTCCCTGGTAGCTAAGCTTCCAGATGTAATTTGGAATCAGACATCCTTGCACAAAGCTTGAATTTAGAAAAATAAGAAGGGATAGGGGTTGATGTGAGATATGTGTTCTACTGGCACAGATTAAAACTGGAGTCACAGGTCCGTGGAGCCAACCATTCCGATCGCCAGCGTACACTGCAGAGAGTAAGCATGTGCTTGGAGGCAGCATTTCTGGCAGCGGCCATCCTGCTTGTGGCAGAAGTAGAGACTCTAGTGCAGACCAGTTCAGGGACAGTCCTGGGACTCATCGCTTGGGCCGAGCACTCAAGCCCGGCTTGCTCTGTAAAGCACCCCTTTCTTAAATTACCCGGGTGGTTTTCATTACATGCACTGAACCCTATCTGATATATATGGGAAAGCGCCTCTGGAACTAACTGACGTGGAAACGTGAGTTATGGTTACTCATCAGGGTCCCAAGGGGACCATAGAACTAGCTAATGGCCGTGGAATGTACAGTTCCAGGAAGAACAGACAAGTAGCAACACTCTTGGAGCAGCCTCCCAGGTGCAGATACAAAATAGATGTCTATTCCAATTTTTGAACAGCCATTTCAACCTAGAACACACACCCGAAACATGGAGGTGTCTCCAAGTGTCATTTTGGAATCCAATTTCCCCTCAGGAACAGTCGAGTTTGCAGTGTCTGCCATTTGAAGGGGGTTCTTCCTTCCTTCCTTCCTTCCTTCCTTCCTTCCTTCCTTCCTTCCTTCCTTCCTTCCTTCCTTCCTTTCCTTCCATCCTTTCTTTCTTTCTTTCTTTCTTTCTTCCTTTCTTTCTTTCTTTCTAGATACTTCATAAGTATATTTTTTGTTAGTGTTTAAGGTCACCTTAAACACTAACATATCTGTTTTAAGACTTTAGATTCATACTCCTCAAATGTCTGTCACCATACTACACCCACCCCCAAAGTACCCATGACCCTTCAAAACCATCCACTGGACTCTCACCACCTCCCCTTCTAGTAATTTCAGCTTTGCTGTTAGAATCCTAGGATTAGTTTTTGTTTTGTTTCATGTGTTCATATGCTATATTTCTTTATATTCCACATGAGTGAAATTATATAGTATTCATCTCCCTATATTTCAATTAAGCTTCCTCAGGTTCCATTCATGTTATTGAAAATGGCAAGATTTCCTCTTTTTCATAGCTATACATATACCACGTCTTGGCTTTTGTGAATAGTGCTGCAACAGACATAGGGATGCATAATTGTTTTCTATTCTTCAGATAGATACCTAGAAGTGGAATTTCTGGATGTGACGGTACATGTATATTTAATTTTTTGAGGAACCTCCACACTGTTTTCCATAGAAGTTGCACACATTTACATTCCCACCAACAATATCCAAGAGTTCTTTTATTCAGGGGAGGAATTTTCACGGTTGAGCATTTCCTCAAACATAGCCAGGAAGGACTGACATTCCTTTAGCAGGTGGAAATCCCATGAGTCACTCTAAATGGCCCACACAGGCCTCTCTCACTTTGGCAGTCTATCCTGGACCCTGGACACTTGCTCACTCTGCAGTCATCCCAACCGAGGAGGAAGGGCCAGAGAGGACAAGGCCTTCACACTGACACTTTTCATCACACAGGGTGACTCCATCTCAGCACCTGATGCTGCTTAAGCTCGGCTGAGGCTCTTGGGGTGAGTCCCAACAGGATGACAGCATGAAGATCTTGCTTCTTCAGCACATTTTTTCTCCATTGGTGCAACAGCTCCAGCTCAGCAACAGAGGGCTCAGCTGGAATGCTCCGGGTGTGGCATTCATGAACCTAAACGGAAAACCTGAAGCTCAGAGGGAGAATGGGTGAGACCGAACAAACATCTCCTAAAACGGCCTTGGGGATTCTGACCATCTGACTTTACCACTCCTTAAAGGCTTGTGGCCATCACCTGCCAGGATGAAAGGAGAGAGAGCCAAAGGAGAGAGGCAGAGGGAGACATTAAACCCTGATGCAATGAGTCAAAAGAAGTGGCAGAGACAGAGGGAAAGAATAAGTCATCATCAGATAAAATTTTATTTCTTGCTGGTCTACACGAAAATCAACTTGTATTCCTTTTGCGCAGGACATGTCTTTTTCTGATGGAATGCAGAGCTTGTCTGGGTGCTGGGTGAGATGGGTGCCCTGAGAGCAGGGCTGTGGAAGCCCCTCCTCTTCCAAAGCTCGGCACCCAGCTGCCCTTGGCACAGGGGTGGCTCAGCTGTAGGAAGTGCCACATTCACCATTTTTGCCTAGAGCCGTTCCAGTCACATTTGGTTTACAGGTTGGGCCTTGTGAATGATTTTATTTGAAAGAAGGGATATATTGGGGTTTTTTTTCAAGAGAAAGCAAAGTCCCAGAGCTGTGTAGGTATCAGGGGAGGAGGGTGATCTAGGAGGAGCACCTCTGCAGGAGCCCTCCTATTGGCCAGAGCCAGAGCCAGCATGGAAGCAGGCACTGAGCATGTGGGCCACTCTGGTGATTCTAGGAAGCAACAAGGGGGAACCCTAGGAGGCAAAAGGACCTGCCTCGTCAGATGAAGACAGAGCCAGAGAAATTCAATCCTGTCGGTTACCTTTCTGTGACAGCCTCAGGGGGTTGTGGCCTGGCAAACACAGGCAACCAACACAAGATGCAGGGAGTGATTCAAGACTAGAGTAGAAGAGAGGAGGCATGACAGTACATGGTTAATACCTTGACTTTGTACTTTTGCACACACCAAAGTGCTGTCCCGTGCTGAGCACGAAAGGATCCTGGTCCCCGGGGTGGCTATAGGGAAAATGCTCGGAGTTTGTAAACTCTGGCTGGCCCTGTAAGCCAAGCATTGAAAAGCTTCCAGGCACAACCAACGGCCAGAACTGAAAGCACTGAGGCTGAAACAGAGGAGGCACTTTTAGAAAAAGTCAGAGGCCTGGCCAGCAAGTCAGTTTCATCAAGGAGCTACGTGTCAGCGATGACGGATCCAGGCTAAGGGCTCCTCCTAGAGCAGCTTTGGAGCTAGACCAGGCATCAGGATTCCTGCTATTGAACTGTCTGAACTTCTCTGCATTTCTGTTCCTTGGTCAGCAAAATGAGGACAGTGGTATTTTCCACTTACCTGTAAATGTAAATTGTCTAAGAAATGCATATGTTGATGCCTGGGGAAAGGTCTCTAGAGAGCATATAAAAAACTTTAACTGGTTTTCTAAAGTAGAACTAAACTTTTCTAAAGTAGAATCATAGACAGACCCGTTAGAGAGGCTATGTCAAAGTTGGGAGATCTGTTCATGGGAAAATAAATCCACACATTCACACGACTTAAAAAAATGTTGTGTACAATTTTCAGGGATTTTTGGAATGTGAAGTTGATTGTGGGTTCCTTAATATCCATGGTGCCAGGTAAGGAAACTTCTGTCTCAGAGGAACTATCCATCCTTTACAACACTTTTTTTTTTTTTGCCATTTTATATGGAAATATTCTTAACCAAATCATCAGACATGTCCTCAAATCTTTTTTATTATCAGGCAGTAGGATGAGGTAACTGAGAACATTTTAGTGGTTCAGGTTTCAGTTCTGGAATGTTGTGCAGCGTCGTGATGCAAAATGATCCATAGCAATCCAGTCATTCAATAGCCCTCCTAAATTCCAGGAGCCTGCCATCTACTGCTGTCTTTTAGCAGAGAGTGGGTGCTTTCTGACTCCTCCTCCAACAGCTTCCTCCTCAGTGTTACATTTCAATGAAAGCAACTGTCAGACAGACACAGATTTTCTTGGCAAACTGAATAGACTCAGTCACATAGCCAATAAAGGTGGGTGATGTTCCTACAAGATAGTAGGGGCACCTACAAGATTTTTGCATTGATGCTTCACTCCAGACAACCATGTTAAAGAGAACTGAAGCAGCAACTAGACGAAGAAAAAGCCTACTTAAGCCTACTGGTGTTGTCTGCTGTGTAGACGGTGCTTGACAAATGATAGCTATTATGTTAATTGTCAAAATGATGAACTGTTATTTTTGCCCCTAGAATTTGGCCTTTATACTTGACAAAAATATCGCATAATTTAAACTTTGATGACCAAAATCAGGCCCTTAAATATCCTGCTGAAGGAGAGGTTTCATTACTTAATTCTATGATGGTTCCATACTAGTACCTTAGCCACCTTCCCACAGTAAGTCATCTTTTTATGTTCCTCCCACCCCCCTCAGTTTCTTTATTAAAGTGCAATAAGAAAAGTGCTGACATCAGGAGACTGGGTATGCTGTGCTGTGCTATACTGTGTTGCATCCACTTCAAGACTGACACTGTATCTTCTACAGACTCAGTCTCCTTGTGTGTTTCAGAGGACATTAAAACTGGGTGTTTGCTACTGGTCTTTCCATTTTAATTGTCTGAGATCTACAATGAATGTTTTTTTCCTGTGCCCTGGTTTTGGTTTTTATTTTAAACTCAATAGGACTTCAGCAAGTACAACAAAACTGGTTGATCAACTTTCTATATTCCCTTCACATAGTTCTATAAATAAGAGTTATTTTCTCTGACCAGATAGTTCTGCTTTTAGAATTTAACCTAGAACTAGAGAGATAATATTAACTACTAAAATCTAGTTATAATAATATAATAGTAAAATACTGAATGCAACCCAGCTCCCCACCTGTATTAATTTGTTCAGCTGATGCATAACATAGCATACAGACCAAGCAGTTTAAATAATGGATACACATTTTCTCATGATCCTGATAGCTGGGAATCTAAGATCAAGGACTGGCAGGATTAGTTCCTTATGAGAGTTTCTTCTAAGCTACAGATGACCATCTTCTCCCTGGACCTCCATACTTCATGTGTTTCCATCCTAATTACCTTTTCGTATAAAGATATCATTCATATTGGATTAGGGCCCACCTCCCCAATAATTCCATTTAACCTAATTTCTGAGGCATTTTAAGTTCAATCTGTCTGTGAAATTTGGGGATACACAATTAAGTCCATAACTATTCCAACAGAAAACTTGTTAATAAATGATAGTATGTTCATGCAACAACATACCATATTAGCTGTTTTAAAATAAGGCATCATTAAAGTTCTAAAATTATATTTCTCCAAGATACCTATTAAGTATTGAAAGAGTATGCTACTGTTTATATTTAAAATGAGGAAGAAAAGGGCACGTCCACTTACAAGTGGTTGATGGCTGGTACATGGACTGTCCTTGGAAGTGAAGTGAAAAACAAAACAGTAAAACCACATTATCTCCAAGGAATAATCCTGATGGACTGGGACAGAGCAATGAGTAAGTGATTTGATTTTCACTTTAAACTCCCATGTGAATATAATATGTTATGCCCTGGGTGAGTTACCTAGCTTTTGAAAGCAAATGAAATATGAAAAAGTAACTTAAATGGTGGGAGAGTTTAAATTTAAAGGGTGCTTAAGCCATAGGTAGGATTTTCCTACAAATTTCAAGCACATTAAAGGGTTTTGCTTATCCTCAAGTACTTTCCCCTCCCTTGAACTATTTCTG
This sequence comes from Uropsilus gracilis, assembly GCA_004024945.1. Classification (NCBI taxonomy): domain Eukaryota; kingdom Metazoa; phylum Chordata; class Mammalia; order Eulipotyphla; family Talpidae; genus Uropsilus; species Uropsilus gracilis. The sequence goes on along the minus strand of PVHY01009170.1, from coordinate 4,563 downwards.
CACAAATACCTCTTCACCATGTCTGTCTCCATGGCAGCTGACCGATGCTTGTCCTTTGTAGCTCCCATTTTCAGAGTCTCTCCAGTCTCTTATCTCAATTTTGCTTGCTCTTTCCTGTCTTTTCTTTTCTCTCTCTTCATCTTTCTATCCCTCTCTCTCTGTCTCTCTCTCTCTCTCTCACTAACACAATAGAAGAGGTGGAACTTTCCAGAATTCTGGTGAACTTTGAGAGGCTTTACTTTGAGAGAGTTCCTGAATGTACCTTGTCAGGTTATTTCCCACTGCCAAGATGAAGGAAAAGGGGAGGCATTGGAAAAGAGAAACCATCACTCCAAATTGAATGGAAATGGAAGCACTGCAAAGCAAATAGCTGAAAATTTCACAAGTGTCATTCACCATTCACAAAGACTGTTTTTAGACAACATAATAATCCACTACAACATTTATTCTGTCTGCGAGATTATTACAGCACAATTTTACCTTTCTATCTCCTGTGGCATAGTGTGATTTCTTTAGTAGTCATTCTTTGTCTTTCCCAGGTTTTGGGGTCAGACTAATCCAAAGGATGACTTCGAGAAATTGAAGGGGGGTTGCTGGCAGCCTGAAAAATCGCAAGAACCTCGTACCTTCAGCATCCCACACAGTCTCAATGACAATTGTCTAACCAGGCTTTTCCTTCGCCTGACCTAGGCTATTCAGTGTACTCTGTCTCAGGCCTGGAACTTCTCCCCATTTTCCCTTCCCCTGCTCTGAAAGTTCCGGTTCTTCCATGAACCCTTGCTTGACCATAGAACTTATGTTCCTATTTATCTGATTTATGTCCCTAAGGTATTTATATCCCTAAGGTATAATCCAGTGAGTACTAATCATCTCCCTACTGTGGCTATTATTAGGGTAGAAAGACAGAGATCTAATTAAATTGATTCATTGGGGATGAAGATAAAGAAGTATAAATTGGAATAAATAAGAGGCAAGACAGAAGATAGGATGTCACAGAACCTGATACCTGATACCGAGCCAAACTAAAACCTGTTCTCTCAGAAACTAAGGCTTCTGATCTTCTGGGTTTGAATCTCTTTACAGACAACAGCAAGAGAAAGTCTCAAAGCTTCCCTCTGCTATTACCAATCCAGATGTCTGATTCTTTTACCACCTCCACCAGTTTGTCTCCCCAGCTTACTCAGAATTTCAACCAATGGTTTGGTTGATGTAAGGTCAAATGGCCTTCACTAGTCTGGAAAAGCTAAGCGGTTCCCCATATATATGGAGGGTGACTGGTAAATGTGATGGAGAAGAAAGGGAGAGGTGTCTGAAATTATGCTTGACCTGTAACTTCTAAAAATGGTTGTATCTGGTAGAAGCTATAGGCTCCATCAAAATCTGAGTGGGGGTGAGAATAAAACAATCTCCTGAAAGCTCCTCTATGTAGAACTGTCATGCCATCCATGCCAACATAGATGTCTTCTCTGTCTGCATTGAGCTATCCTGTTCCTGATACCAACTGTACTGCCACCATGGGCTGGGCAGGACAGGGAGCCCCTTGAGGCCCCTAGGAATCTTCACACTCTTTCTATGGCATCTCTCTCTGGCATTGGCCTGCTGGCCTCCTTCCTCACCCCCAAGCTGATGTCACCCTTTTATCTCCCCCTCTTAGGCCCAGGTAAGCCCACTCACACATGCACACACCCACTTGACCCAGGTTTATACACAAATCATAGGGAGGGTACAGTACCACAGATGCTGGTCATAGATGCTAAAAGCAGGAACAGCCCGACCATCTCATTTACCCTACATCCTCAAAAACAACTGAAGAGTCATTTGGAAGAAAATTCACTTCTGGTTAGTAGACTGGAGGGGACTTGTGCCATTACTATTTGAGTATAAAATAGAACATATTTTATTCTATTTTATACTCAAAAGTATATATATTTATATACTAGGTTACTTTTTGGAGTAGGCACAGACAGACTGATGAGAATAACTTATAGGTGGGGTTACACACAGTTAGCCAAGACAGGCTTCTCAATACTATGGAGTCTATATTCATCAGGAACCTCCTGGGAGACAGAACCAAGAGAATATATAGCAAGGGGTTGTAGAGTAAATGAATTAGTTAGGTTTTTTCCTCCATTTGCCTATATGACCAGCACCTGGGGTATTGTATCTTCCCCATGATTGTGTAAGAACCTAGGCCAGTGGGTGTGCACATGTGTGAGTGGGAACACCTGGGCCTGGGAGATGCGTCTAAAAGGGCAGCATCACCCTGACCCAGTGCTTGCAGAAAGACAAGCACGAGCATGAGAGAACGAGAGGATGCCAGGGAGAAAGAAAGCCCAGTGAAAGAGCATGAAGATTCCTGGGGGTTTGGGGGCGCTCACCTGTCTCCTGGCTACCCCCATCCTGGCCCCAGCACTGGCTCTACCCTTCCCCATATGTCTGTGTAACTACTAAAACCAATAAAGAACCTACATAGATTGGTATGTCTGATGCCTGATGCTTGCCACTGCAATTGGCAACAAGGGTTGATTATAGTACAATTGGCAGTGAGAATGGGATGGTTACCCAAAAGAGGTATATAAAAGATTTGGTTCACACCATTATGAAACCAAGAAATTCCACAAGCTGGCATCTACAAGGTGGAGAGCCAAGAAAGCTTGTGGTGTAATTTAGTCCTAGTTCAAAGGCCAGAGAACTAAGGGAGGGGAGGAGGTCAATCCTTTTCATCCCCGACTGAGTTTGAAAGCCCAGAAGCAAGAGTGTCAGTGTCTGGGGGCAGAAAATCAATGCTCCAGCTCAAGCAAAAAGCAAATCTTTCCCTCTTCCACTTTCTTGTTCTAGTCAGGCCCTTGATGGGCTGGCGTTTATCTACAGCATGGGTAAAGGTGATCTTCTTTATTCAGTTTACCAGTTCAAATACTAATGCTCATTTCTTCTTAAAATATCCTCACAGACATATCCAAAAGTGATGTTTCACCAACTCTGTGGGCATCCCATAGCCCTGGCAAGATGATATATGAACCATCTCAGAGCTCCACTTCAGAAGGAAGGCTGACACATAAAGAAGTGTGTTCCAAAGTAGCACAAGGCATTGAGGGATCACAAAAGTCAGGCCAATTCCTCAGGGAAGCAAAGCTGTGAATAAAACTAGCCAACAGATGGGGAGAACAAGATATCCAAGGCAGAGGGATGGAGAGGGAGAAAGGCATGAAGAGGTGACATGTAGAGTGCTCCAACTCAAAGTCATCATAAAATATGAAGTAGAAACAGAAATTGTGGCCAGAAGGATGTATACAGAAACCAACTCATGAAGACCTTATATCCCAAGAAGTAGAGCTTGAAAGAAGACAGAGTTATCTAAAGATGTCCCTTTTAGGAGATTACTGTGGCAGAAATGTGGAGGACATATCAGAGCAAGGAAAGACTGGAAGCAGGCAGATCCATTATGATGTTATTGAACTTGAACCAAGGCATTGGTAGGAAAGATACAGAAGAGAAGATGGATTTGTAAGATCAAGAACACAGAAAAGGCTTGAGGCAGGGATAGCTACCATATGTACAATTAGCTCCCATGTCCATAGTATGGAAAATTCTATGTAGTTAATTTAAGTCCACTATTGTTACGTGAACTAAAGATGTACAAACTATTTTGCATATCATTATTCCCTCATATAGTACAACTATATTTACATCACATTTACACTCTATTAGGTATTGTAAATGATCTAGAGTAGATTTAAAGTATACAGAGGGATGTGGTTAGGTTATATACAAATACTGCCCCATTTTACATAAAGGGACTTGAGCTCTCATGGATTCCTGGAACGAATTCCCTAAGAATGCCAATGGATGACCATAGTTTGGTACATGTTGAGTTTAAGACACATCAGACTGACCCAGGAAGATATTTCCAAAACAGATTTTTAGACAGGTGGTTCTGGAGTTAAGGAAAAAGTCAAAACTAGAGATAGAAAATATAAGTCTTGTGCATCCAAGTGGAAGCTAAAACCATGATCTAAAGGAAACCATAGACGATAGAGTATAAGAATCACAGCAGAAGAAATAGGGAGAACGGAATAATGTTGCAGAGGATCCTATAGTATCTTGTCACATTTTCTGAATGTGTCTCTCCCCACTCAATTAAATTCTCTGTTATCTTCTTTCTCCCTTTCTTCTAAATCTCCCCTACTATGGGCCTTTTTGCAAAATGGACAAGGACTCACCCTCTGGGCATTTTGTATGGGAGGCCAGTATTTGATAAATTAGAAAAAAAAAAGTGTCCTTTTTTGGACTAAGGCAGCCTCATGCCTGTGCAGAACCTAACAGTAAAGCCAGGCTTGATTCACGGGGCTTTTGAGCAATGCACAAATGACTCAACTTCATAGAGCAGCCCTGACTCCCATGTATCAAGGTCTATACAGCGAGATTCCAAAGAAAACCCATGAGAAGTATTTACAGAAGACTCTTCAAGGCCCTTATGATCTAAAATGTTTGGAAGCAGCATTTTATTTACTCTTTACACCAGGTTGTAATACGGCAATTTTTGCTAATGATGACTATTCAAAA
>PVHY01009169.1:0-57730 GCA_004024945.1 Uropsilus gracilis | reverse complement strand
CAGCTGTTTATGTTTTCCTTCATTTTTTTGCCAGCCATAGTTGTTTCCCCAAATGGATTTCTGAGGTGAAATTCATGAAGGGTTTTGCCCAGGTTTTCTTCTATGTATTTTATGGTTGCAGGTCTCACTTCCAGGTCCTTTATCCATTTTGAGTTAATTTTTGTACAGGGTGTGAGGGTGTTATCCTGGTCCATTTTTTACAAGTTTTGATCCAGTTTTCCCAACACCATTTGCTGAAGAGGCTATCCTTGTTCCAGGGTATGTTTTTTGCCCCTTTGTCAAAGATTAATTGACTGTATATGTGTGGTTTTATTTCTGGATATTCAATTCTGATCCATTGGTCTGTGTGTCTGTTTTTGTACCAGTACCATGCTGTTTTAAGTATTATGGCTTTGTAGTACAGTTTGAAGTCTGGAATAGTAATACCTCCGTTCTCTCTTCTGTTTGTCAATAGGGTTTTGGCTATTCGGGGTCTTTTGTAGTTCCATATGAATTTCAGTAATTTTTGTTCTATCTCTTTAAAATATGTCATTGGGATCTTTATTGGAATTGCATTGAATCTGTAGATGGCCTTTGGTAGTATAGCCATTTTGATAATGTTGATTTTTCCGATTCATGTACAGGGAATGTCTTTCCATTTTTTACATCATCTTCTATTTCTTTTAAGACTGCTTTATAGTTTTCTTTGTATAGGTCTTTTACGTCTTTTGTTAGGTTAATTCCCAAGTATTTGATTTTCTTTGGTGCAATGGTAAATGGGGTATTTTTGCTAATTTCTTCTTCTTCTGACTGATTCTTTGCATATATGAATGCTGTTGATTTTTGCGTGTTGATTTGGTATCCAGCTACCTTACCAAATCGGTTTATTATTTCAATCAGTTTTTCTGTTGATTTTTCTGGGTTCTCTACATAGAGAATCATATCATCTGCGTATATTGATGACTTTATTTCTTCGTTCCCTATTCAGATTCCTTTTATGTCTTTCTCTTGTCTTATTGCCCTAGCTAGGACTTCCAGAACTATGTTGAAAAGGAGTGGAGAGAGTGGGCATCCTTGCCTGGTTCCGGACCTTAATTGGAATGGTTTCAGTTGGAACATTTCTTTTTATTGATTTATGTGCATATGTTTTTACATTGTTATATACTCCAAGGTTCCCCCACTACCATTTCAAATATGAGCCATAATCTTTATCTCTTGTCTTCATTCCTTCCCCAATTTTGGCCTCCTTCTCCTTCCCTTGCTTTCTGCTTTAGTTCTGCTGTCAGTTTGTTTTATCTTTTTCTTGCCCTTTTGAATGTTTTCCCTATATACCATATATAATTTAAACCATTAAGTATTTTTCTTTCAATTGATTTATTTTCACTAGCATGATCCTTCTAGATTCATGCATGCATGCTGCTGTAAATGACAAAGATTGTCTTTTTTGATTGCTGAATAATATTCCATTGTGTAAACATACCACAACTTTTGTTCCATTTGTTTTGTTGGGGGCATTCAGGTTGTTTCCATATTCTGGCTATTGTAAGTAGTTTTGCAATAAACAAAGGAGTGCAGGTTTCCTAATGAGTTAGTGTTTTGATGTCCTTTGGGTAGATTGCTAGAAGTGGAATTGCTGGATCAAATGGTATTTCCAGTTTCAGTACTTTGAGGGTTCTCCACACAGCTTTCCAATTGTCTGGACCAGTATGCATTTCCACCAGCAACAGAAAAGTGTCTTTGCTCCATATCCATGTCAACAATTGTTGCTCCAACCTCTTTTTTTCATAATAGGCCATTCAACAGGTGTGGTGGTATCTCATTGTGGTTTTCATTTGCATTTCCCTGATTATAAGTGATGTTGAAACTTTTTTCATATGCCTTATGGTCATCAGTATTTTCTCTTTAGACAAGTGTCCTTTAAGCACTTCTGCATATTTTTGCTTTGTTAGGTTGAGATGTGTTAGTTATTTGTGGATCTTTGATATCAGACCCTTTTCAGTTGAATGGAATATAAAACTTTTTTCCCATTTGGGTGGGTGTCTCTTTGTTTTGCTTATTGTCTCTTGCTGTACAGAAGCTTTTTTAGCTTGTTATAGCCTCAGCGATTTGTTTTCTCCTTCATTTTCTTTGCTGTAGAGATGTGTCCTTCAGTTTCAGTTTTGCCTATGTTTTCATCTATATATTTTATGGTTTGGGGTCTTATGTCCACATTTTTTACCCATTTTGTGTTGGTTTTTGTGTATGATGTGGAGTAGTCTAGATTCATTCTTTTGTATGTAGCATTTCAGTTTTCCCAGTACCATTTATTGAAGTGACTGTTCTTGTTCCAATGTATGGTTTTTGCCCCTTTGCCATAGATTAGTTGATCACATATGTGTGACTTTATTTCTGCCCCTTCAATTCTTTTCCAGCTCTGTGTGTCTGCTTTTATTCTAGTATCATGCTGTCTTAATTATAACAGCTTTATAGTATAATTTGAAGTCTAGCAGTGCAATCCCTCTATTCTCTTTCCTTTTGGTCAGGAGAGCATTGGCTATTAAAGGATTTTTATGATTCCAAGTGAAATTCTGTAGTGTTCTATTTCTTTAATGAGTGTCATTGAGGTTTTTACTGGGATTGCATTGACTCTTTAGATTGCTTTTGATAGGGTGGTCATTTTGATAATGTTAATTTTTCCAATCCATGAGCAGGGGATGTCTTTCCATTTCTTTTTGTCTTTCATTTCTTTTAGCAATGTTTTATAATTCTCCTTGTATAGGTTATTCATACTCTTTGCTGAAATTTATTCCCAGATATTTAATTTTCATTGGTAAAATTGGTTTTCTTAATTTTCTTCTTCTTTGGATTTTTGTTGTTGTTGTTGTTGTTGTTTAAATATACAAATTTATTTTATTTTGTTCTTTAGGTTACAACCTCTGTGTTACTATTTTTTTCCCCTTCCCTCCTCCCTCTGGTGCCCCTTCCATTCTCTCAAACCCCACTCTTTGTTGTTTATTAGCTGTGCTGAGTTCATTAGTCTCTTTCCTATGTTAGTGTCTTTTCTCTGGGTGAAGGACGGCGTTGTTGGGTCCAGGCGAACCTTGCTATTAGATTTTCAGTCTTAAGTTTGCTTTTGGTGGCCAGGTTATATTTGTGTGATTTGTCCATGTTTTCTTGCTGCAGGCCGTCCTCTCCAATCCAATCCCATCTCCATTGCTTTGCTGCTTTTCCTTATGGCTCTGGGGGTCTTGCCCCCAGCCAGTGTTGGTCAAGAAGTTTCTCTGTGAGTTCAGGTTTCTGTGAGTGACCTTTGAAGATCATCTCTGCTACAGTTTGCAGTTTTGATGTGGGGCCCATTATCCCTCTTTGGTCATCCTCTCCTCTCCCGTAATGAGGGGAGGGTATGTTGCTCTCCTTGAATATATCTCCAAAATGAAGACCCAGGTCTTGGCCCTGCGAGTGCAGAAGTGCACATGGTGACATTGTCTCTACGGTTGTTTTTCTGGTCTTACATGCACTGGTTCATTTGGTTGTCCATATGCTATGTCCAGCTCAGGCCTGTGGGCTGGACTTTTGCCTGGTCCCTCACCCATTCTATGTTGGGGTTGGCATTGCACATATTCTGGTTCCTCTATAGTTTAGCTGGAGTAAGAAGTAAGAGAGAGATGGAAGGCCACCCACCCCCATGCCCTCCTCCCCTCCCCCTCCCGCTTGCTGGCATGCCAAAAGCTCCCAGCATGGGGCCGGGCTGACCGGACCCCCGCATACCCTTCCATGCCCCTGGCTTCCAGGGGCTGGGGACTATATGGCACTGCCCAGGCTGGCCCCCCTCACTTCTTGCTGGTAAGGGAGCTCCAGGAGTCAGGACCCGGGCCACAGGCAGCCACCTATCTGCCTGCTGGTCTGGATTTGTTTATTGCATAGAAAAAGGCAACTAATTTTGTTTGTTGATTTTGCAATTGGCTATCTTACTGAACTGGTTTATTTTTCTGTAGAGTTCCTATGGTTTTCCACATATATTATCATGTCATCTGCAAACAGTGATCATTTTAATTCTTCCTCTGGTATTTGGTGTTCTTTTATGCCTCTTGCTTGCCTTTTTGCTCTAGCAAGAACTTCCAGTATTATATTAAAAAGCATTGGTGAAAATAGACACTCTTTATCTTGTTCCCAATTTCAAAGGGAAGGTTTTCCACCCTTTCAGATGATATTGGCTGTAGTTTTGCAATATATTGTTTGTTGTTGTTGTTGTTGTTGATGATGTTATGGTACATTCCTTCCATCACCTGTATTTTGAGGACATTCATCGTAAGTGGATGTTGAACTTTGTCAAATGCTTTCTTAGTATCTATTGATATTATCATGTGGTTTTATTGTTCTTTTTATTGATAGTTGAATTATATTAATTCATTTTCAGGTGTTGAATCATCATTTTTTCCCTGGGAAAAATCCCATTGATCTTTTTGGTGCAATATTGAATTCCATTTGCTAGGATTTTGGTGAGAAATTTTGCAACTGTTTTCATTAGGGAAACTGGTCTATAATTTTCTTTCTTATGTTTTCTTTGTTATGTTTTGGTATTAGTGTGATGTTGGTTTGTAGAATGTATTTGGTAGTATTCCTTCTTTCTCTATTTTTTTGAGGGAGTTTTTGTAAGATGGTACCAGTTCTTCTCTGAACATCTGGTAAAACTCATTTGTGACAAATTGTTGATTTTGAATTTTTCATGTAGATACTTGAGAGTGAAACTTTTGGATCATATGGTAGATGTATTTTGAGAGCATCTATACTGTTTCCCACTCATATAAATAGTCTGCTTTCCCACTGTGTAAGATAGATCCTTTCTCTCCACATCCTTGCCAAGACTTTTTATTACTGGCCTTTTAAATATAGGCCAATCTGTGAGATGGTAGCTCATTTTGGCTTTGATTTACATTCCCTGATTATAAATGATGAAAATTTCAAGTGCTTGCTGGCCATCTGTATATCTTCTTTGGAAGACATAAAAAAGTGTCTACTTAGAGTGCCTATATAGAGCCTCCATTCCTTTTAATAGGTTATTCGGCAGTTTTTTGTTATTTGTTGCTATGCTATTATGTTGTATGAGTTCTTGTAGTTCTTGTTTAATGCCCCTTGTCAAATAAATGCATGACGTGCAAATATTTTCCCCATGGGACACAGTATATTTTTGTTTTAGTCAGAGTTTATTTCACTATGCAGATTTTTTTGGTTTGATATAGTCTTGTTTTTTTCTATTTTATAGTTTCTATTGCCATTGCAGGCAAATCCACAAAGATATTACTAAATTCAATGTCTGAGTATATTCCTTAAGTTTCTTTTAATGTATTTTATGATGTCAGGTCTTACATGCAAACAGTATGTCATTAGCTTACTGAGAAGATGATATTTGAGTAAATTACAGAATTAGGTAAGAATGTATCTAGGGGAATAATGTTTCAGGCAGAGGAGATGGGAATTTCATAAACATTAATGTGGCAATGGTTCTAGTTTTTGAGGATAGCATTGTTGGAGTAGAGTGAGCCAAAGATAGATGAGGAAAAATGATATAGAAGTTTTATAATGAAGGACAATGGAAAAATTTCAAGACAGAATAAGGAGGAAATAGAAAACCTGAGTTGATCAATTATATGCTTGTGGTCAGTTCATGTATTCTGACTTTTACTATCAATGAAACATAGAAGAATTTCAAGCAATAATTCATATACTGAGCATATTCTGATGGATAAAGTCAAAGCAGGAAGGTAACCCAAGCTAGAAAAAACAGTAGCTAAGATGAGGATGATAAGAGTGGAAGTGATAAGAGTGGAAGTGGAAGGAGATAATATCGAAATTTTGGACCTAAAAATTTGCTTGAATAAAATGTCATTACCATAAATGGAGAATGCTATAATTTGGGCAAATGTGGCAGACAAGAAAATGGGGTAATTTCTAGACATTTTTAAGAATCAGGCATTAGGAAATGGTACCTAAAAAGACAATGAAAATTTAAATGTAATCAGGGTAAAAATGAGTTTTAAAGTTTAAGTGCAATTTGATACTTATTAAAACAATGAGTGGGGAGAGAGAAAGGAGGAAAACCAAAGAATGACCCTTAATTCAAAGCCTTATTTTATTGTGAATGGGAAGCCACAACAAAGAGAAAAATAACATGGGGGAATACAAGTGAGTTGCCAATAAAGTAAAAAAACCAAAGTTGATATTCTGGATGCGAAAGGGGGAAAATTCTATCAGTGAGAAGAGGAAGGATGCTAACAAAGAAAGTTTGTTGCAGACTAAGAACAAGTTTGATAGAACTAATGAAACAAAGTTCTGATTAGATTATGTTTAATAGTAAGCAAAGAATATTAGGGACTTTGCCAAATAAATACTTCTGAGGAATTTTACTAGAAAGCACAGGGACAAAAGTAAAATATAAAAAAGGATTTTCTGGTGGAAGAACTGTTAGTATGCATATATTCTTATGGTTGTAGAAAACTAAAAAGTTCTTTTGAAACTGACATAGTAAGTTATTCCAGAATTCATGAAATGATGTTCACAAATAAATAAGAGCAGTGCACACTATGTGTATGATAGCAATATATCAAGTCATAAACAGCTGATTTATCTGGTAATATTAAATAAAGACAAATACAAGTGCAGAGGAGATGTTGGATGAAGTGTGGAATTAATTTGACTATTTTCCCTTTTTATTTCACTGAGGAGAAAAGACAGTCATCAGCTGAGAATGAAAAAGGGTAAGAGGTGACAACATTTGAGGAAAGAGAGAAATGGCCTAATAGCTAATTGAGAAAACTGAAAAAGAACATCTTAAGGACATATAAACAATTGGTGGTAGCATTAGGGTTCTCTTTAGTCATAAATTAACAATCAGCAGAGTGACAGACTTTTCTTCATATTTACTCTTGCATGCATATAGAGACCTGGATTTATATAGCGTTGTAGTTTACAAAGAAAATGCCCAGACCAGGTAAGAGAATCAATCATGAAATTAAATTGAAGGTAGATAATAGAGAACAGAAAGTGGGTAAGTGATTAGTGGAGTGGAGCTATTGAACCTCATCATTTTAATTGGACTTAATTTTTCAGCTACTAAACTTTTTAAATTATACTTATAATTTATTGTTATTTTTATGTCTCATATGAAATAATAATAAACATAAAATTAAGTCATTAATCCATTCAAATGTTCAAAAAAATTAATGGTGAATAGTCTAAGATGCAATTAGTATACAATTAGGTAAGATTGTTCAACTTCAAAATTTTCATGACTTAGTAAAAGAAACAATTAAAAAATGACTCACATAACAATGTGTATGTACATGAAAAATTACGATATCAGGTCTTGAATATTCAAATTTTAATCTAAATTATATATCAAAATGCTGACTGATATCTGTCTAAAACCTATCCCCTAAATTATATAATTCCACTAACTAGGCATTAGATAGTCTCACAGACATGGCCATTTCCCCCAATTATATCTCCATATTTACTCTTGCATGTCATGTTGTCATGAAGCCATCTTGAACAACTATTTCAAGTGCTTACTAGAATCAAGATATCTGTTAAGACTCTCTGACTTTCCAATGCAGGAAGGCTATGTGAGGGAGAGATTAGTTGACAATTTGTTCTTAGAAAATTCATGCAGAATTATTTATCACTGACTTTTTGCTAAGTATTAATAAAACATTTTTAATGTTCTGCTGTAGGATTTTGATGCTAACTGATATCAGATTCATCTTGCCTCTTTTGTGAAGGATGCAGTCAGGTTAGATATCAATACTACCTTTTGCATTTTTTAAATTTATTTTTTATTGAGGCAATTTTAGTATGCAAAAACATGTGATTTAGAGATAAAGGTTCATGTATCTTTAATTTTATGTTACCACACCACATCCTCCAGCATGATCTACTGTACTACCTCAATATTTTGCTCCCCACCCTCATTATCCTCACCTGGTAGTCTTAATTATGAAGTCAGACTTCTGGTTTGATTTTAAGGAGGTGGAAAATTTTGAGAACCACTATCATCAAAGGAAGTTGGGATGGGTATTTTCTTTTGCCAAAGATTAATGTTACAGATAGACAGGAAAAGCAAAAGACAAAGCATTGTCTTAGAAAATGGAGTGTTGTTCAGCAAGTTTGCATTCAATACATAAAGGCAGTAATCCAGGTCAGCCCACATAATGTACTGAGAAGTCAAATATAATTTTGGTTCTGACTTCTGGGGAAATATTATCTTAGAAACTCAGATAAAAACCACACTTTTACTGAGGAAAATCTTGGAAACCTCTTTTTAAGAAAAGGAAATTCTCTTTTATAACATCACATCAACAACTCTACCAAATTCCAGTTTCTTAATTATTGAACAATATTTACAATTTAAAAATTGAACACACACACAAAAAAAATCTTTGGATTCACTGCAACTCATCAATGCTGCCAAGATTCTGTGGTAATCCCTTCAAGGGTGAAGAAAATAAAAACACTGAATTGCTGATAGACAAGAAAATACAGTTCAAGTAAGATTATACAGACTAGGTGTAAAGACATTGCATTAAGTGGGTAAGTTTGGGGTCTATTTATTAACAAAATCATTAATTGTTTTTTCCTTTCCTTAATTATAATTTATTAACAAGACTGCCAGCACACACTAGAGTTGATGAGATCAAAGACCCATACCAGGGAAAGTGCCAGATCATTCAGAAGCTTTGTAACCTCCTAAAAGAAAGGCCAGCACCCTTCCTGACTGACAGAAGTTTCACAGCTTCACCAGCATCCACCCACAGTGGACATAGGCCTTGCAATCTTGCACAAGATACAGTTAATCCCTGGTCCTTGCCAACAGGGAACTCAAGACCAACATGAGATCCTATCATCTTACTCTCAGACTGGTGAGTTCCCAGACCTCTGCTAAGGAAGGTTCTTTCCTTGTAACTTCTTGCAAGACCCCACCAGTGCTTTCTCAGATTATTAATGCCTTGGACCAGTAAGAGGGCAGGAGCCATGCCCAAAAGAAACCCCATATACAGTATCTGGGTTCCAAAGCTAATGATGGAAATAAGGAAAAAACCAACAAACAGCAACATGAATCATCAACATAATGATACAAAACAAAAAGAGAAAAAAATCTCCAGAACCCAAGCTAAAAACCATGGAAAATATATTCTCCTATCTGACACAGATTTTAGAACTTCAATGATAAAAAAATTTGAGTAAGTGGAAGATGTTACAAAAATTTGAAAAAACACGTGAAATAAAATCAATGAAATTAAGACATAAATGAAGCTCTACGTAAGGTAAAAATGAATTTTCAAGAATTCAGAAGGGAAATAGAGATGAAAATTTTAAGAGAAAGCCCCAGAAGTAAAATAGAAAAAGTAGAAGAATAAGTCAGTATACATGAAGATGCAGAACTACAAAGAAAACTGGTGAAAAGAAGTGAGAAAGATGAAATACAAATAAATAAGGAAACACTCTCTGAGAATTACTTGATTTGATGGGAAATTGAAACACAAAAATAATGGTAAGACAAGAATGGAAAAGAGAAGAAGGATGAGAAAAGTGTATTAATGGTAAACTTCTCAAACTCAGAGAACAGAGGTACAAATGCTGAAAAAAAAAAAACCCTAGCATACCTAAAATGTTTAGTACCAAGTTTGATTTATTTGATTCCTTTAGTACCTGCATTAATTTTTCAAACTGAAAATAAAAATAAAAACTCAATAGTCCTCTAATCAAGCTTAAAATTACTGCCTTTTATAAACAGTATTGTGATAAAATTTGGAGTGCAAGTTACCTTTTGAATTATGTTTTGGTATCCTTTGGGTAGATTCCCAGAAAAGGGACTGCTGGTAGCTCCAATTTAAGTGACTTGATGGTCCTCCACACAGCTTTCCATAGTGATTAGACCATTTTGCATTCCCACCAACAGTGTAAAAGTGTTCCTTTTTCTCCACATCCATATCAGCACTCATTGTTGCCCCTTTTATTTTATGTGGACCATTCTTACCACTGGTAGCTCTATCTGGCCTTGATATGCATTTCCGGATTACAAATGATGCTGAGTATTTGTTGGTCATTTGTATTTCCTCATGAGAGAAGCATCTTTTAAGCTCTTCTACTGATTTTCTGACTGGGCTTTTTGCCTTGTTTTTGCTGAGTCTTGAGTTCTTTATAGATTTTTGTTATTAGAACTTTATCACTTGTATGGAGACAAAAACCCTTTTCCATTTAGTTGGTGTTTTTTTGTTTTGGTAATTTTCTCTTTTGCTGTACAGAAGCTTTTTAGTTTGACATAGTCCCAGCTGTTTCTGTTTTCCTTCATTTTCTTAGTATCTGTAGATGTGTCCTGAAAAAGATTTCTGCAGTATAAGTCATGGAATATCCTGCACATAGTTTTCTCAGTGCATTTTATGGTTTCATTTTATCCATTTTGAGTTGGTTTATAATAGCCAGGATATGGAAAAAATCCAAATGCTCCAAAACTGATGAATGAATCAAAAGGTTGTGATATATTTACATGATTGAGTATTATTCAGCAATCAAAAAGAACAAACTCATGTCATTTATGGCAGCAAGGATGGAACTGGAAGGAATTATGCTAACTGAAATAAGGATATAGTGATATAGGGAAAGCAAAAAAAATCACAAGAAAAGTTAAAATTAATGAAATGATAATTGAACTTAAGCATATAGAAAAGAGAGAGGAAGGTAAGAGATAATGAAGTTTTAAAAAATGAATACTTCAAAAATTGAGTACCTGAGAAATGTAACCTAACAATATTTGGAATAGCAGAGAGAGAAAACAGAGAGAAAGAAAGAGAAACCATATTTAAAGAAATAATGGAAGATAATTCCTGAGCATAGAAACAGGAACAAATGTACAAATCAATGATCTGTACCCACATACCAAAATAAAGCAAGATCAGCACTAAGGCACACAGTAATGAAACTTTCACGATTTCAAGACAAAGAAAGAATAATGATACTGTCAAGAGAGAAGAAGCAAATAACCTAGAAGTTAAGATAATCAAGCTAACATCAGGCTTCTCTGGAAAAAAAGAGAGAAAACTATAAGAAAAGAGGGAATGAAATGATGGATATTAAAAACTGCCAGGCATGTATACTCTGGTCTTCAAAATTCTCCTTCAAATATGAGAGAGGAATAAAGGCTTTTTCTTCTGGGAATCTACCTAAAGGAGACCTCAATGCTTGTACAAAGGGACACCTGTGCCTGGATGTTTACTGCAGCATTATTATTTATAATTGCAAGGACATGAAAACAACCCAAATGTCCCAAAACAGATGACTGGATGAAAAGGATGTGGTACATATACACAATGGAATATTACTCATCAATTAAAAAAATGATAAATTTGATGATTTTATAACATGGATGTACTTAGAAGAAATCATATTAGCAGAAACAAGTCAGAAAGAAAAAGACAGAAACCAAATGGTTTCACTAATACATGGGATGTAGGAAAAACAAACAAAAAGTTGTGAGGAAAAGTCAAAATAACCTAACAATCAAACAGAAGTACACAACAGCAGGGTGGGGGGAAGCGCAAAAGGGAGGAAACAGTAAGAGGGAAGGCAGTGGGCAAGCCCCAGGGATTACAAAGATGTGAAATTTATATATAAATAAGTTATTTAATATAAAAATACAAAAGAAACTACAAATCTATACGTACTTAAATCTACCTTGTGTAGACATACATATGTCTAGTCATATACATTTATGCAGTTTCATATATATTCATAAAACATACTCATACATATATAGAAAATGTCTGAGTTGTTAACCTATATTCTGAAGAATGAAATTAGAGTGGGAGACTGAATTTTACTTTATATTGTATATAAAGTATATATTAACTTTGGAATTTAATAAAACCAAAAAATTGTTTAAAAAATAGAAAAAGAAAATATGCAAGTCTTTTAAAAATGTAATTTAAAAATAGTTACTTACTGAACTGCATGCATAAACTTGGTTTAAAATGGCAATATTTGATATATTTTACAATTGAAACCAGTATTATTAAAATAATACAGACCCACTGTTGACAATTTGAATAACTAAGGAAGATGTAAAGAAATAAAATTATTTCTATTCCAAAAAAGGCTTTTTCAGACATAGAGATTTGTAAATTTAAGGATATTGCAAACACTAAGCCACCCTTCCAGAAAATATTGAAAAGAGCTTACACATCTAAATTGAAGAACAGAACATTCACAAAGAACAGATTAAAACAATAACTTAACCTGCAAAATTAAAAAAAAATGGCAGCAGTGTACTATCATATATCAATAATCACTTTAAACTCCAAAGATAAACATAGCCTGAAAGTAAAAAGGTAGAAAACAATCCTATAATTGAATAAGAATCTAAAGAAGGCAGAGACAGCCATAAGTATATTAGACAAAATATATTTCTAGTTTAAAAAATAGTTGGAGATAGGGAGAGACATTAAATAATGATTAAGTGAAAAATACATCAAGAATATATAACATTCACCAACATATATGCACCAGAAGGCGAACCAAATATATTAAGCAACTCATCAACTCTGAAATAAAATGGAAAAAAATTAATTTGTGGTAAGATACTCTAACACCCAACTTCCACAGTGGACAAATTAACTGGACATAAAATAAACAACAAAACAATAGCAGTAAATACAGAAGTAGAATTCATGGGACTGCATAGATATTTACAGGTTACTGCACCCCCTCAAATGGAGAATACACCATTTTCTCAAATGCATATGAGAAACTCAGAAGAACAGAGCACATTCTGGGGCAGAAAATGAATATCAACAAATTCATGAAGATTGAAATCATACTTAGCATCTTATCAAGCTTCAAAAGCATTCAACCAGCAATAAATTATTTAAAGAAAACAATGGAATGTTTTAATTCTTTTCCATTTTTACATATACCTGTTTATTGTCATATCATTTCTTATTTTTGTACAGTACTTGAATTATCTCCTCAGATGTAGGCCCTAGAATACTCCCACTAATATACTACTCATGAACCACCACCATAGTCCTTTGAGTTCTTCTCTCCAAAACAGGGAAATCTTTTAATACTTGGACACTAAACAACACACTGCTAAAAGACAACTGGGTTAATGAAGAAATCAAGAAAATATTAAAAGATAACACAATTCAAATAAAACTGTGTGCACAGTGTGCCACCTTCACCACCATCCCTGAGCCAGCCCCGACAGCCAGGTTCCTGAAGGAACCCAACTGACCCTTCCCCCACCCAGGTGAGCCACCAGAAGTTACTGGCAAATTACTAAACTGAACTACAGATCTACTTTCATCCTGTAAAACATTCCCATCAGCATGCCGACCAACACAAGATCCATGGTTTTTCAATATGTAAAACAAGTTAGAAAACAAAACACAATAAGGAGGAAAACTTTAGACATGCTAGCAAACCCTACAGGAAATAATCTATCACCAACAAAGAAAAGACAATCTACAGAAAACACCAAGAAAAACATTGAGGAAATGATGTGTATCTTAGAAAAAGATTCCAGCATCAACATGTTAAATGCACTTCAACAATTAAGAGAAGAATTAGAAAAAAAGGACAACAGTATAATAGAAGCATTTAATTCACTAAGGGAAGAAGTAGAAACATATAAAAAAGAAAGCATCAATATGTATAACCTAATCAATGAACTGAAGAATGAAAATGAACCCCTAAAATTGAAATTGAAAGACTCAAGATTTAAGGGTTGCAATAGATGAGCTCAAAAATGCACAGAAAAGCATGGCAGCAGATTAGAAGAAATAGAAGAATGAATCAGCACATTTGAGGATACAGAAATAGAGGACCAAGAAAGAAAAAGAGAAAAACAAAGTAAGAGAACTGACGACAAGCTCAGAGATAGGTCAGATTCCTTAAAGAAAAGAAACATAAGGGTTATAGGAATCCCATAGGAGAGGAGGGACTCATGGAAACTGAAAGGCTTTTCAATATAATAATAGAGGAGGACTTCCCAAATCTGAAGAAAGAAATGAAAATAGACATACAGGAAGCCACAAGGACACCAAACTACTTTAAGGAAAGAAAAGCCACAGTGAGAAACATCATAGTAAAGCTTCCAAGAACCCAAGATAAGGAAAAAATGAGAATGGCTAGAAAGAAGAAACAGATAACCTACAAAGGAAAATCCATTAGACTCACCTCAGATTTTTCTGAAGAGACACTCCAGGCAAGGAGAGAATGGAGTCATATCTACAGAAAACTCTAAGAAAAAATGTGCCAGCCAAGAATACTCTGCCCTGCAAAGCTATCGTTCCTCTATGAAGGAAAAAATAGAACCTTCTCTGACAAGTAAAGTCTCCAGAAATTTGCTACCACTAAACCTCCACACCAAGAAATTTTGCAGGAGACCTCAAGATCAAAACCATTAGAAGAACAAATATGAAAAACAAAAACACAAAATAAGCCCCAAAATGACCACCAGGAAACTGTTAGAATCGCAAACATCAATAATCACCCTAAATGTCAATGGTCTAACTCAGCAATCAAAAGGTGAAGAGTTTTAGACTGGATCAGAAAACAGAACCCAACATTCTGCTGCTTCCAAGAAACACATCTGATCTCTAAGGATAAGTATAGACTGAAGGTGCAGGGCTGGAAAACTACACTACAAGCAAACGGCCCCCACAAGAAAGCAGGAGTTGCCATTCTTGTATCAGACAGAGCAGACTTCAAATTAACAAAAGTGACAAAAGATAAAGATGGCCACTACATAATGGTTAAAGGGTCAATCCACTAAAAAGACATAACAATAATCAATATATATGCACCTAATGAGGGAGCACCAAAATACATAAAACAACTGCTAGTAGAACTGAAATCAAATATTGATGAGAATACATATGTGGTAGGAGATTTTAACATGCCACTCTCACCAAAAGACAGGTCAACAAAACAGCAACTACACAAGAAACAAAAGCTTTAAAGGAAGAGCTAGACCAAATGGACTTAATAGATATATACAAGACACAACACCCCCAAGGAAAAGATTACACTTTTTTTTCAAATGCACATGGTTCATTCTCTAAAATTGATCATATATTAGGCCATGAGACAAACCTAAACAAATACACAAAGATTAAAATAATACCAACCTTTTTCTCTGATCATAAAGGCATCTAAATTAGAAATCAACATGAAAAGAAAATAAGGAGAGTAAACACTACATGGAGAGTAAAAACAGGCTTCTGGGAGATCACTGGGTAAAAAAGGAAATCAAAGAAGAAATTAAAACCTACATAGAGGCAAACAACAATAATGATACAACGTTCCAAAATGTGTGGGATGCAGCAAAAGCAGTATTAAAAGGAAAATTCATAGCAATACAGGCCCAAACAAAAAGAATTGAAACAGACAAAGAAATACTCTAATCTCCCAACTTGAGGACTTAGAAAAAGAGCAACAAAAAATCCAAAACCCAGCAGAAGACAAGAAATAGCCAAAAGAAAAGCAAAGATTAATGAAATACAAACCAAAAAGTCCATCGAGAAGATAAACAAAACCAAAAGCTGGTTCTTTGAAAAAATAAATAAAATTGACAACCCCCTGGCAAGGCTTACAAAGAAAAGAAGAGAGAAAACTCAAATAAACAGGATCATAAATGAAAAAGGAGATATTGCAACAGACCCAGTAGAAATCCAAAAGATAATTAGAGACTACTATGAACATCTATATGCAAACAAATATAGCAACCTGGAAGAGATGGACAAATTCTTGGAACAATACAGTCATCCAAAATTGAACAAAGAAGAAATAGAAAACTTAAATAGGTGAATCACAAGCAGTGAAATTGAGGCAGTCATCAGAACTCTCCCTAAAAACAAGAGCCCAGGTCCAGATGGTTTTACAAATGAATTCTACCAAACATTCAAAGAGGAACTAACACCGGTACTATTAAAACTCTTTCAAAAAATTGAGAAAGAAGGAAAGCTACCAAATACCTTTATGAAGCAAACATTACACTAATTCCAAAACCAAATAAAGATAGTGCAAAGAAAGAGTAGTACAGACCAATCTCCCTAATGAACACAGATGCAAAAATTCTAAACAAAATTCTGGCAAACCGAATCCAACATTGCATAAAAAGGATTTTTTATCATGACTGAGTAGGATTCATCCCAGGGCCACAGGGATGATTCAACATCCGAAAATCAATCAACATAATCCACCACATCAACAAAGAGAAAAACAAAAACCATATGATCGTGTCAATAGATGCAGAAAAAGTATTCAATAAAGTACAGCATCCTTTCATGATGAAAGCCCTGGAAAAACTGGTATAAAGGGAACATACCTCAACATAATAAAAGCTATATACGATAGACCCACAGCAAATATCATCCTCAATGGGGAAAAACTGAAACCATTTGAATTAAGGACAAGAACCAGGTAAGGATGCCCACTCTCTCCACTTCTTTTCAACATAGTTCTGGAAGTACTAGCTAGGGCTATAAGGCAAGAAAAAGACAGAAAAGGAATCTGAAAAGAAATAAAGTTATCATTATATGCAGATGATATGATACTTTATGTAGAGAACCCAGAAAAATCTACAAAAAAGCTGATTGAAACAATAAACCAATTCAGTAAGGTACCTGGCTACAAAATCAACACACAAAATCAAGAGCATTCATATATGCAAAGAATCAATCAGAAGAAGAAATTTTTTTAAAAAACCCATTTACAATTGCACAAAGAAAATCAAATACTTGGGAATTAACCTAACAACAGATGTAAAAGACCTATACAAAAAAAAACTATGAAACATTCTTAAAAGAAATAGAAGATGATGTTAAAAAATGGAAAGACATTCCCTGTTCATGGATCGGAAAAATCAACATTATCAAAATGGCCATACCAAAGGCAATCTATAGATTCAATGCAATTCCAATAAAGATTCCAATCACATATTTTAAAGAGATAGAACAAAAATTACTGAAATTCATATGGAACAACAAAAGACCCCGAATAGCCAAAAACCTTTTGACAAACAGAAGAGAGAACGGAGAATTTACTATTCCAGACCTCAAACTATACTACAAAGCCATAATACTTAAAACAGGATGGTACTGGTACAAAAACAGACAAAGTGACCAATGGATCAAAATCAAATACCCTGAAATAAAACCACACATATACGGTCAACAAATCTTTGACAAAAGGGCAAAAAGCATACCCTGGAACAAGGATAGCCTCTTCAGTAAACAGTGCTGGGAAAACTGGATCAAAACTTATTAAAAAAATGGACCAGGACAACACCCTCATACCCTGTAAAAAATTAACTCAAAATGGATAAAGGACTTGGAAGTGAGAACTGCAACCATACAATATATAGAAGAAAACCTGGGCAAAACCCTTCGTGAATTTCACCTGAGAAATCCATTTGGGGAAACACTATGGCTGGCAAAAAAATGAAGGAAAACATAAATAGCTCGGACTATATAAAACTAAAAAGTTTCTGTTCAGCAAAAGAGACAATAAACAAAACAAACAAAAAAAAAACCCAACCAACTGGGAGAAAATGTTTGCCCTTCAGACAAGTGACAAGGGTCTGATAACAAATATCCACAAAGAACTCCTACAATTCAACAAAAACAAAGCAAAAAACGCAATCAAAAAATGGGGAGAAGAACTAAAAAGACACTTCACCAAAGAGGAGATACAAATGGCTAATAGGCATATGGAAAAATGCTCCAAATCACTAATAATCAGGGAAATGCAAATTAAAACCAAACTGAGATATCATCTTACACCAGTAAGAATGGCCCATATAAATAAAACAGACAACAACAAATGTTGGCGCGGATGTGGAGATAAAGGAACTCTCTTATACTGCTGGTGGGAGTGCAAACTGGACCAACCACTATGGAAGACTGTGTGGAAGACCCTCAAACAATTGAAAGTGGACTTACCATTTGACCCAGCAATCCCACTACTAGGAATCTACCCAGAGGACATGAAAACGTTAATTCAAAAGGACACCTGTACGCACATGTACATTGCAGCTCTGTTCACAATTTCCAAGATTTGGAAACAAACCAAATGCCCCAAAACAGATGATTGACTAAAAAAATGTGGTACATATACACCATGGAATACTACGCATCCATCAAGGACAAACACATGTCATTCGCAGCAACCTGGATGGAACTAGAAAGACTCATATTAGCAGAAATAAGTCAAAAAGAAAAAGAGAAGTACAGGACGGTCTCACTTATATGATGGATATAGGGAAAACAAACGAATAAGAAAGAATGAAAACAACCAGTGAGACTGAACCATGGAGCCAGAGCCGAGGAGGGGGAAGAAGGTGGGGGAGGTGAAGAGCACAAAAGATCAGGATGGTTAACAAATGTTAGTGAAGTGGGAAAGCCCCAGGGTACACAATAATGGAATAATGGAAATATAAATATACATATATATGCAAATTTAAAATATTTAAATTAAATTTTTAAAAAAGAAAGAAAAAAAAAGGACAAGGTAATGGAGAAAAAAAATTAGAGCCATCTGCATAGTTCTAGGCAGGCAGGAGAGCTGCTTCTCCCCAGTGTAGAAACTGTACTGATTCCTTTTTTTTTCTTAATTAATTTTTTTTACATATATGTTTCATATCTTTGTATTCCCTGGGACCACCCACCACCTTCCCTCCCTGACCATTCCCTCCCATCTCCATCCCTCCCAACCCCCCACATACTCATACCTTTTATGAAATTTTCAGGTACATGTCTATGGCCTAAATTGTCAACCAGAATAAACTTTAAAAAAAAAAAAAAAAAGAAATAGGTTAACAAGAGGATAGGTGTGGGATTGGAAAATTAGATACTAAACCAGCAGAGAAATGTTTTAATTGACCTCATCTCCTTCAGTCCAGAGGACCTCCCAACCTTATCCATTCTGTACAAACTTACAGATCTTGATAAATTACATCTGATTGATTTTATTCCTTCTTTTCACTAAACAAGAAAAGAAGGATAAAATTCCTTCATCTTCCACAAATATTTTTTTCTCCTGCTTTCTTCCGGTCTTCATTCTCACACAGAAACAGAAGGTGGTTAAATTTCTGAGTCTTACAAATATCAAAATTTCTATGTTCACTGTTGTTAAAACATCACCATAGTCTCAATATAGAAATTTAACTAGGGGAACTAGCCTTGGTATATGCTCATACCAATAACCCAGCCATGCCCAGAATGAAAACCCTAGCTAGCTCCTATAAAATTGCACTGGCAGTTGAGTCAACAATCAACGGGCTTGATTTCTGCATATGTAATGAAGAGAATGTTGCAATCATGTTTGTCTGCAAGGGGAATAAAAGAATGTTTTTCATCAAGCAAAAAAAAAAAAAACAAAAAACAAATTAGAAATTAACAAGGAAGAGAAAGCATGAAGAGTGGCCAATACTTGGAGACTGAACAACATGCTACTAAATAAAGAATGGATAATCGAAGAAATTAAAGAAGAAATTAAAACCTACTTTGAAACAAATGACAAAGAAGACAACATTTCTAAATGTCTGGGACTCAGCAAAAGCATATCTAAGAGGAAGGTTCATAGCAATACAGGCCCATATCAAAAACCAAGAAGCTATACAAAGAAAAACCTCATCTCCCAACTCAAAAAACTAGGAAAAGGATAACAGGAAAAGCCAAAACCCAGCAGAAGACAAGTAATAATAAAAATAAAAGAAGTAAATAACCTGGAAACCAAAAAGACTATCCAGAAGATCAACAAAATGAATAGCTGGTTCTTTGAAAAAAAAATAAATTTGATTAACCCCTTGCAAAGCTCACAAAGAAGAGAGAACACCCAAACCGAATCACAAATGAAAAAGGAGAAATTTCAACACACACAAAAGAAATCCACAGGATAATCAGAGACTACTATGAATACCTATATGAAAGCAAATACAACAATTTGTATGAGATGGACAGATTCTTGAAAAAATACAACCACCCAAAATTGAAAAAAGAAGAAGTAGAAAACCTAAATAATCCAATCACAAGCAGTGAAATTGAAGCAGTCATCAAAACTCTACCTAAAAACAAGAGCCCAGGACCAGATGGCTTTACAAATGAATTCTACATGACATTTAAAGAGGATATAACACCTATTCTACTAAAACTGTTCAAAAAAATTGAGAAAGAAGGAAAGCTCCCAAACACATTCTATGAAGCAAACATTACACTCATACCAAAACCAAATAAGGACAGCACCAAGAAAGAAATCTATAGACCAATTTCCCTAATGAACACGGATGCAAAAATTTTAAACAAAATCCTAGCAAATAGAATCCAACAATGCATAAGAAGCATTATTCACCATGACCAAGTGGGATTTATACCAGGGGCATAAGGATGGTTCAACATGCAGAAAACAATTAACATAATCCACCATATCAACAAGAAGAAAAACAAAAACCACATGAACATATCAATAGATGCAGAGAAAGCATTCGAAAAAGTTCAGCACCCATTTATGATAAAAACTCTTGAAAAATTGGGGATCAAAAGAACATACCTCAACATAATAAAAGCCATCTATGACAAACCTACAGCAAACATCATCTTAAATGGGAAAAAACTAAAACCATTCCATTTAAGATCTGGAACTAGGCAAGGATGTCCACTCTCTCCACTACTTTTTAATAATGTACTGGAAGTTCTAGCCAGGGCAATAAGGCAAGAGAAAGATATAAAAGGGATATAAATAGGAAAAGAGGAGCTGAATCTATCATTACATACAGATGATATGATTCTTTATGTAGAGAACCCAAAAATATCTACAGAAAAACTTCTTGAAACAATAAAACAGTCCAGTAAGGTAGCCAGCAAAATCAATAAACAGAAGTCAGTAGCCTTTCTATACGCAAAAAGCCAAGAAGAAGAAGAAATTTAAAAAGTCATCCCATTTACCATCATACCAAAAACAATTAGATACCGGGGGATAAACCTAACAAAACATGTGAAAGATCTATACAAAGAAAATTTTAAAACACTCCTAAAAGAGATAGAGGAAGACATAAGGAAATGGAAAGACATCCCCTGCTCATGGATTGGAAGAATTAACATCATAAAAATAACCATCCTTTCAAAGGCAATCTACAGATTCAATGCAATCCCTATAAAAATTCAAATTACTTTCTTTAAAGAGATAGAAAAACAATTACAGAAGTTCATATGGAATAACAAAAGACCTTGAATATCAAAAAGCCTCCTAGCCAAAAAAAGAGAGAATGGAGGCCTAACTATTCCAGACTTCAAGTTATACTACAAAGCCGTAATAATTAAAACAGTATGGTACTGGTACAACAACAGACAAGCAGACCAATGGAACAGAATTGAGTGCCCGGAAATAAAACCACACATGTATAGTCAACCAGTCTTTGACAAAGGAGGGAAAAACTTACACTGGAACAAATAGCCTCTTCAATAAATGGTGCTGGGAAAATTGGACCTGCAAAAAATGGACCAAGACAATATCTTCACACCATGCAGTAAAACCAACTCAAAATGGATAAAAATTTTAAATGTCAGACCTAAAACCATAACATACATAGATGAAAACCTGGGCAAAACCATCAATGAATTACAATTCAGAAATCCCTTTCTAGAAACATCTACAGATGGCAAAAAAATGAAGGCAAACATAAACAGATGGGACTACATCAAACTAAAAACCTTCTGTACAGCAAAAGAGACAACAGAAAAAAACAAAAAGAAGCCCAACTGAATGGGAAAAAAAATTTTGCCTTCCCCAAGAATGATAAGGGTTTAATAACAAAGATCCACAAGGAACTTACACAACTAAACAAAAACAAAACAAGAAACCCAATCAAAAATTGGTGAGAACTAAAAAGACACTTCTCCAAAGAGGAAATACAAATGGCCAACAGGCACATGGAAAATTGCTCAACATCACTAGTAATCAGGGAAATGCAAATCAAAACCACAATGAGATACCACCTTACACCAATGAGAATGGCCCACATCCAAGAAACAGACAAGTGGTGGTGTGGATGTGGAGAGAAAGGAATACTCTTACACTGCTGGTGGAAATGTTAACTGGTTGAGTCACTATGGAAAGCAGTGTGGAGGACCCTCAAACTAATGAAAATGGAACTACCATTTGACCCACCAACCACTTTTCTGGGAATCTACCCAAAGGAGATCTCAGTATGGGTAAAAAGGGACACCTGTGCAGCGCTATTCATAATTGTAAGGACATGGAAACAACCCGAATATCCCAAAACAGATGACTGGATGAAAAAGATGTGGTATATATACACAATGGAATATTACTCATCAATTAAAAATGACAAATTAGATGAATTTATGATAACATGGATGCATCTAGAAGAAATCATATTAGCAGAAACAAGTCAAAAAGATAAAGACAGATACCAAATTCATATGGGACTTGGGAAAGATAAACAAAAAGCTATGAAAAGTCAAAAAAAAGCTAACAACCAAATTGAAGGACACAACTCAGGGCAGGTGGCCAGACTGAGAGGGAATGGTCAGGGAAGGGGGGGTGAATCCCGGGGATTACCAAGATGTGAAATTTATGTATAAATAAATTATGTCTTTTTCTAAAAAAAAAAAGAAAGAAAGAAAGAAAGTCAAATTTCCTGACAATATTCAAAGCTGTTGCTCCGTGTCTCTGAAATCCAGACTGAAATGGATGGAAACCTAAAACTGTATGCAACTTTATGGAAGAATTCAGTGAATAGGGCTGAAAAGAAGTGAAGACTTTTTTGTACATTTTAATCTTTATTCTCAAAATACTAACTTTTCCACTTTAGAATAAATTGGCTTGCTGGTAAATCTGTTTGTCCTCTCGATTCCTGATGAAATAAAATTAATGGAATCTTTATTTGGTTTTTTATCTAGTCTTACTCCCTGGAGATCTGATTATGTGTTCACACAATCAAGTGTATTATTACAAGGCAGTTACATACCTGTGCTCAGTATATTTGCATTCATAAGAGTAAACTGTGAAAAAAGGATAACTCTGAATTTCTGCAAAAATTTGATGAGATATGCTTACTTTTAAAAAACATTTTATCCTCTATCTTTTGTCCTCTAGACTTTGTGAATTTGAACCATTCTATGATGAAAGAGGTGATCAGTTTATGTTCAGGAGAATTCTGATTTGTGAATATTACTTTATCTCTCCCTGGTGGGATGAAGTGTCTCTAACTGCCAAGAACTTGATAAGTGTGACCAAAATGACACAAAATGAAATAAAGTCCATCACATTTATTTATTGATTTAATAAACTTTTTTTTTGAGACTAGGTCTTACTATGTTGCCCAGGATAGTCCCAATCCTGATCCCAGAACAGATCTGAGTAGTCCAGATTCCAGATCAGATTTGGGATCCCGTAGGCTCAGGCTCCCAGGTAGCTGGGATTACAGGCATGCACCACCACGCCCAGCTGTTTTTTTTGAGACTATGTCTCTTATGTTGCCCAGGGTAGTCTCCAAACCGCAGACTCAAGTGATTGCTATTCTCGGCCTCCCTTCCTAGGTTGATATTAAAGGTGCGTGCCACTGTGCTTGGCCCCTAAACAATGTTGTTTTTAAAATTATCCTTCTTAATGTCTTTTTCATTAATGTCTTTTTCATGAAGTGGGAAAGCCCCAGGGTACACAATAATGGACTAATGTAAAACAATCCACATAATACATTTTCTCCAAGGTAATGAAAACAAATGTATCTGGCCTATCATTAGCTCAGTTATCAGAAATAATAAATTATGTCAGTATTAATTAATGTTTTACTACCAAGTCGACAGACTGCTCATGAAGACAGCTGTGCTGGGTAAAACCAAATAAAATTTTCACGGAAGAATTCTGGTTTAACACAACTTGCTTTTACCAAGACTAAATATTGCTTCCTGAAATTCCATTTAAGCTTATTAAAATATCCTGAGAGAAACACAGGTCCCAACATTAGCATTTTATACAATTACAAAAGTGACTTTTACTTGTTCCTTTTACCTGGGTTGACATTAAAGCTAACACTGAAGTTTGTTTGCACTCAGAAAACAAATGCCCTCTAGGGAGTTGGTGTGGATGTGGAGAAAAAGGAAGTCTCTTGCACTGCTGGTGGGAGTGCAAACTGGTCCAACCACTATGGAAGACTGTGTGGAGGACTCTCAAACAATTGAAAGTGAACTTACCATTCGACCCAGCAATCCCACTACTAGGAATCTACCCAGAGGACATGAAAACATTAATTCAAAAGGACACCTGTACGCGCATGTTCATTGCAGCTCTGTTTATAATTTCCAAGATTTGGAAACAAACCAAATGCCCCAAAACAGATGATTGGCTAAAAAAATGTGGTACATATTCCATGGAATACTACACATCCATCAAGGAGGACAAACACATGTCATGCACAGCAACCTGGATGGAACTAGAAAGACTCATAGTAGCAGAAATAAGTCAAAAAGAAAAAGAGAAGTACAGGATGGTCTCACTTATATGATGGATGTAGGGAAAAACAAACAAACAATAAGAAAGAATCAAAACAACCAGTGGGACTGAACCATGGAGCGAGAGCCGAGGAGGGGGAAGAAGGTGGGGGAGGTGAAGAGCACAAAAGATCAGGATGGTTAACAACTGTTAATGAAGTGGGAAAGCCCCAGGGTACACAATAATGGACTAATGTAATATAAATATACATATATATGCAAATTCTAAAAAATTTACAGGGTTATTAGGGAATGGAGAAAGAAAAAGAGCCATCTGCATAGTGCCAGGCAGGCAGGAGAGCTGCTTCTCCCCAGCATGGAAACTGTACTGATTCCTTTTTCTTTCTTAATTTATTTTTTTTATATATGTGTTTCACATCTTTGTATTCCCTGGGGACCACCTACCACCTTCCCTCCTTGACCACTCCCTCCCATCTCCACCCTTCCCAACCCCCCACATACTCATCCCTTTTATGGAATTTTCATGTACATGTCTATGGCCTAAATTGTCAACCAGAATAAACTTTAAAATAATAAAAAAAAAATGAGTGCACAAATATCCAAAACTATAAGATGTACAAAAGCAGTACCAAGAGGTAAAAGCAGAGCAATGGACATCTACATCAAAATATAAGATAGGTAGCCTTTCTCCACTTAAGGATATGTAAAAAATATATACAGATACAAATAACAGTAAATAATAAAAAACAAAGCACATGCCAATGAAATAGAAATTAAAAGTACAGTCAAATGATCAATGCAAAGAAAAGCTATCTAAAAAACAAATGAAATAGAAAAACCTCTATGAAGTCTTATCCACAAAATAAAGAAATCTCATAATAGGATCAAAACTGAGAGAAGAAAAACCATAACATCCTTTGGTAGGATGGCCATTTTGATATTAATTCTTCCAATTCATGGGCAGGGATTCTTTCCATTTCCTTATGTCTTCTTCTATCTCTTTTAGCAGCATTTTGAAATTTTGTTTGTAGAGTTCTTTCACAGGTTTTGTTAGGTTTTTTCCCAAGTATGTAATTTTTTTTTTTTTTTGGTGTGATGGTAAATGAGATGGTTTTCCTGATTTCTTCTTCTTTTATTTGACTTTTTGCGTATAAGAAAGCTATTGACTTCTATGTGTTGATTTTGTGTCTGGCTACCTTACTGAACTGGTTTATTATTTCAAGTAAATTTTCTGTGGATTTTTGGGGGTTATCTATATAGAGAATCATGTCATCAGCATATAACGATAGCTTCAGTTCCTCTTTTCCTATTTGCATCCCTTCTATGTCTTTCTCTTGCCTTATTGCCCTGGCTAGAACTTCCAGTACAATGCTAAAAAGTGGGGAAAGTGGGCATCCTTGCCTGGTTCCAGATCTTAATTGGAATGATTTTAGTTTTTCCCCATTGAGGATGATGTTTGTCATAGGATTCTCATGGCTTTTATTATGTTGAGGTAAATTCCTTTAATCCCCAATTTTTTGAGGGCTTTTATCATGAATGGATGCTGGACTTTGTCAAATGCTTTCTCTGCATCTATTGATATTATCATGTGGGGTTTTTTTTCTCTTTGTTGATGTGGTGTATTATGTTAATTGATTTCTAGATGCTGAGCCATCCTTGTGCCTCTGGGATAAATCCCACTTGGTCATGGTGAATAATGCTTTTTATGCATTGTTGGATTCGATTTGCCAGGATTTTGTTTAAAATTTTTGCATCCATGTTCATTAGGAAAATTGGTCTACAGTTTTCTTTCTTGGTGCTGTCCTTATTTGATTTTGGTATGAGTGTGACATTTGCTTGATAGAATGTTTAGCAGTTTTCCTTCCTTCTCAATTTTTTGGAAAAGCTTTAGTAGTGCCGACATTATTTCATCTTTGAATGTCTGGTAGAATTCATTTGTAAAGCCATCAGGTCCTGGGCTCTTTTAGGCAGAGTTTTGATGACTGCTTCAATTTTGCTGCTTTTGATTGGTTTATTTAAGTTCTCTATAACTTCTTTGTTCAATTTTTGATAGTTGTATCTAGGTATCTGTCCATTTCATTCAGGTTGTTGTATTTATTTCCATATAGTTGTTCATAGAAATCTTTTATTATACTTTGGACTTCTTTTCTATTTGTTGTAATTTCTCCTTTTTTTATATGTGATTTTGTTTATTTGAATTTTCTCTCTTCTTTGTGAGCTTTGCAAGGGGCTTACCAATTTTATTTATTTATTCAAAGAACCAGCTTTTGGTTTTGTTGATCTTCTGGATAGTCTTTTTGGCATCTAGGTTATTTATTTCTTCTTTTATTTTTATTATTTCTTGTCTTCTGCTGGGTTTTGGATTTTTTTTGTTACTTTTTCTAATTTTTCAAGTTGGTAGATTAGCTTATTTTGTTGTTGTTGTTAGTTTCTTGGTTCTTGACATGGGCCTGTATTGCTATGAATCTTCCTTCCTCTTAGATATGCTTTTGCTGCATACCAGATATTTTGGAATGTTGTGTCTTCTTTGCCATTTGTTTCAAAGTAAGTTTTAATTTCTTCTTTAATTTCTTCAACTACCCATTCTTCATTTAGTAGCATGTTGTTCAGTCTCCAAGTGTTGGGTGCTCTTCTTGCTTTCTTTTCATTGTTGATTTCTAGTTTGATACATTTATGGTCTGAGAAAAAAGTTGGTATTATTTTAATCTTTGTGTATTTATTCATGTTTGCCTTGTGTCCTAGTATGTGGTCAATTTTAGAGAATGATCCATGTGCATTTGAGAAGGTGTATTCTTTTCCTTGTAGGTGTAGTGTCCTGAGATATCTATTAGGTCCATTTTGTCGAGGTCTTCTTTTAAGGTTTTTGTGTCCTTGTGTAGCTTTAGTTTTTTGTGTTTTTTTTTTTATCTGTCCTTTGTTGAGAATGGGGTGTTGAAGTCTCCTGCTACATATGTTTTCATCAATATTTCTTTTCAGTTCTCTTAGTAGCTATATTATGAATATTGGTGCACCCTCATTTGGTGAGTATATGTTGATAATTGTTATATCTCTTTGACTCTTGAACCAATAGGTAGTGACCTTCTTTATCCTTTGTCACTATTTTTATTTTGAAATCTGCTTTGTCTGCTATAAGAATGGCTACGCTTATGTTTTTGGGGAGTCCATTTGCTTGTGGAATTGTTTTCCACCCTTTTACCTTCAATCTATCCTTATCTTTTGGGAGCAGATGTGTTTCTTGGAGCAGCAGAATGTTGGGTTGTGTCTTTTAATCCAGTCTGCAATTCTGTGTCTTTTGCTAGATGAGTTTAGCCCATTGACATTTAGAATAATTATTGATGTTTCAGGTTCTAAAATTGGGTTCCTGGTGGTCATCTGGAGTTCTGTTTTAGTCTTCTTTCTTTTCTTTTCCTTTTTTACTATTATTTGTTCTTTTTACTCTTCTGCAGGTTTTGGTCTCAGGGCTTCTTGCAGGAGCTCTTGGAGAAGGGGTTTGGTGGTAGCAAATTTCTGGAGGCTTTGTTTGTCTAAGATGGTTCTAATTTTTCGTTCATAAAGGAAGGACAGTTTTGCTGGGTAGAGTATTTTTGGTTGGCTCTTCTGAGAAATCTGAGGTCAGTTTAATGGGTTTTCCTTTGTAGGTTATCTGTTTCCTCTCTCTTGTTATTCTCATAATTTTTTTCTTTATCTTTGGCTCTTGAAAGTTTTACTATGATACGTCTTGCTGTGTTTCTTTCATTAAAGTAGTTAGGTGTCCTTTTTTGCTTCCTGTATGTCTATTTTCATTTCTTTCTTCAGATTTGGGAAATTTTCCTCCATTATTTCATTGAAAAGCCTTTCAGATCCTATGTCTTTCTCTTCTACTTCTGGTATTCCAATAACTCTTGTATTTATTTTCTTTAGGGCATCTGACAGATCTCTGGTTTTTTCTTGTGTCTTCTTACTTTATCTCTCTGTTTCTTCATCCTCTTTACTTCCGTATCCTCTAGTGTGCTGATTCATTCTTCTATTTCTTCTAATCTGCTTTCCTGGCTTTTCCTTGAATTTTTGAGCTCTTCCATTGCTCCTCTTATATACTGTACCTCCTGCAGCTTCTTATTTAGGGTTTCAATTTCATTCTTCTGTACATCAATGATATTGCTTATTTTGCTGCATTCTTTTCTATATTTTTCTGCTACTTCTTTTAGTTCATTGAAAGCTTCTAATCTCTTGCTTTTCCCTTTTTTTCCTTCTTTCTTGGCCTCTTTGAGTGCTTTTATCATGTTGATTCTGAATTCTTTGTCTGACATGTAAAGCATTTCTTCCATGTCATCCATGTTGGTTTCTACAGATTGTTTATCCTTTGATGAGGAGTTATTTTTTTAGGGCTTGTTTAAATATTTGTATTCTTCCTCCTTCCTGTGTTTTCCTTTTGGGCTTGCTCTACATATTGAGTAATTACTGCTCTAGTATTAGATGGCATGTTGAAGCCTATTTAGTTGTGGTTAATTCTGCCTTTGTGCTTTTGCTGCTGGGGTGATTATATCTTGCTTTCATTGGCTATTTTGGGGAATAAGTTCCTTTTCAGAGAGTAAATGTGGTGAGTAGATGTGGTTTCTATTGTATTGTCTGTCTTCTTTTTTCATTGTTTCTCCTCTGTTAGATTGATTGATGGGTCTTAAATATTTTTTGTGTCTCTGAGGTCTAGGGCTTGTCGTATAAACCTTAATGTTTGTGAATAGTGAGTGTCCTTGTTTCCCTAGTCTGTGCAAGTGCCACACAGTGGCACCAGCACTTCTGGGTTGCTGGGGTGTGGGCTCTTCTCACCAAGTTGTATTTCCCTGAGTCAGTAAAACTCAGTCCATGCCTCAGTCTCCATTTCCTAAATGTTAACGTAAGATTCTAGACTTGTTACTTCAAATTTAGTCCCAAGACTGCAGTTTCTGTTTCTACTCTACAACCCCTTAGCAAAACTTTCATGCCATTTTAACTATTTTCCATTCATAACCCTAGACATCCTCATGTCTGAAGAATCCAGAGAATGAAAATATAGGTTATAGTTCATCTAGGAGTTTGCACACACATCCTGGAATAGGGATACAGAGGAAGAGTGAGGAAAGATGCTCAGTGGACTCATTTGAGTAAAAAGGGAAGAGAAAATTACAAGGGATGGGGCAGATGTGGGATTTATATGCTTGCACTGATACCTTCGAGAAGTCATAAGTCTGCTGTTTTTCCTTGCAATCTATTTTCTCTCTTACATTTAACTTTGACACTTAACCCACCAGAATTTAAAACAATGCATCATACACTGTAGATTCCCACAGATAATTACTGAATAACTATTTTGAATTATTTAAGAGGAATTGTTCAGAATTTGCTGTAGATGACTCACTAGTACTTGACTTCATCAGTTCTAGGTTGTTCATCCAACATTTTATCTGCAAAGTAGATATAAATCTATTTTCTCCTTCCAGTCTACATTTAATCTTAAATATCTTGACAAGGACCACTTTCTTGACCTTATGGTAAACAGTTACTACACTACTTCAGTTTTCTTATCTTAGACAAGAGAGGCTCATTAATTTAACTACATCCAGTAAGAGATCCTGGTGGGAAAACAGCATGCTGGACACTTTTATTGAGATAAAGGAGGCAGTCTGGTGTCCTTATTTTTTTCAGGGACTGAGATTATCCCAAGAAAATAGATGTTGATAATTGTCTCAATATTCACAAGGAAGAATATTGGGAAATTTCTTAATAAATAATGTTAACAGTAAAAGAGATTCTTCATTTCCTCTTTATTTTCTTTAAGTACCTTTTGGATCTTAACAAAGACACTGATAAAACTTTACATTTCATAAAGTTAGAAAGCTTTTTATTTCTAATCTAAATCTTGCCTACTTATTTTTGCCCCTTATTCTATTCCCATGGAAGACAGGGAAAAATCATTCATCCTCCTCTGTGCAATGGTCCTTCATGTATTATAGATTTCAGTCTTCATTTATCCAGGTTACAGAATGTCAATTCCTTCATTTTAATCATCTATCTTTCCCCCGAATTTTTTCAATTAATCCCTTCTCATTATTCTTGGAGTCTATGAATTATGAAATAGCCATACAATCCCTTTCAGATTTTAATTGAGTAATAAACCTTTAAGGGGGGAAACATTTTTAAATCTTAATTTAGAATCTCACATTATCTGGATTTTAAAACAATTTTGAATAACAGCAAGAAACTGGAAGCCACATATAACACTGACACAAAAATCATGAGAAAATATGGTAAAGTGCCATTTGGGTGTTACTATTTCATAGAATGGAAAATGAAAGGATGACTAATGGTGCAAGATCAATTCACAATTTTAAAAAGTCAGCTACTGATTCCAGGTTTCCTACCACATTGTCAGGTGAAAATGATATCTGATCAGAATAATCTAGACTAGAGGTTTTTTAAATCATCACAGTTTAATCATGCTACAGAAGTTCACTAAATAGTCTGCTAACATTACTTTTCTATTAGGCCTTTCCAACTAAGTACTCAAAAAGAGTTCTTCTCCACTGAAAAATAATACAGAGGGGAAGAAATAAAACCTATGAGATTGTTGATCTTGAAACTTGTTTGATAGCTAAAACTACAACTGTTATCAAGCAGGAGCAGGCAACAGTTGTGGTATTCTTAATCTAAATCCAATCAAAGGACTACAGGATGCATATCCAATTGTTAAGCTGATGATCCTTAAACCATAAGAGTAATTCATGGGTGGGCAACCTTACTGTGGACTTAAGCCAGGACCCACAGAGAGCTGGGGAACATGAATACCTGGAACACAGAGAGGAGCCTCAGAAAATCCTGCACATGAGAACTTTTCCAGGACTCCAACCTGACGGAGCAAAGGCCTCTGTTCCTGGCCTCTGGATATGGGAGACCAATAGTTGTATCCAGCAGCTGACTGAGTGCTGAAGAAAAGAAACAAGACCTTTGCAGAGACTAGGCCTCCAGTCCTGTCTCTGACATTGCCTGATAGGAGCACCAAAGGCTCTGAACCTGGAGTCTAACTATTTGTTGGTAGAGCACTCCTGGTGATAAATTATTAGCACTTGTCTAGATCAATGGGAACTCAATAGGCGAGGTAGCTCACCCTGTGACTATATTGACCTCTTTGTTTTCCTTGTGCAATGAACCTCATAGTTGTTTAAATTCTAAGTTCTCTTGCAACTATGAGTGCACAAGTGGAAAAACTGTGAAAACAGTGACCAAGCCCTTTGTATTCATATTTATTTCCTGGATTTTTACTCTGGGATCCCCTGGTGTGTGAATCTTGTTGTAAAACAATCTTACAAGCAAATGGCCCTCAAAAGAAGGCAGGGGGTAGACATTCTTATTATAGATAAAGCAGATTTCAGACTGAAAAATGTGGCAAAGGACATTACTTAATAATGAAAGGGTTGATACACCAGAATGGCATAAAAGTATTAACATATATTCACCAAACTAGGGAGCACTAAACTTCATTAGACAATTACTAGCAACACTGAAAGCAGATGTTCAGTGAAAATACAAATATGGTAAGCAACTTTAGCACTCCATTCTCACCAAAGGACAAATCAACAGTACAAAAAATACACCAGGACACAAAAACTCTAAAGAAAGTTCTAGACCACATGAACCTATAGATATCTATAGGACACTGCACCCCCAAGGAAAACAATATACTGGTTTTTCAAACAAACAAGGATCATTCTCCAAAATCAACCATATATTGGGCCACAACACAAACATTAATAAATACACAAAGATTAAAGTAGTACCAACATTTTTCTCTGATTATAAAGGTGTCAAACTAGAAATCAACAATGAAAAAGAAAGCAAGGAGATCACCCACTACATGGAGACTAAACAACATGCTATTGAGAGACCATGGGTAAAGAAGAAATTAAAACATACATTGAGAATGATGAGAAAGATGATACAACATTCCAGAATGTATGGGCTACAGCAAAAGCAATATTAAGAGGAAAGTACTTAGCAGTACAGATCCATATCAAGAAACTAGAAATAACCCAAAGAAATAATCTAATCTCAACTAGAGGAACTAGAAAAAAAATTCAAAAAAATCTTAAACCCAACAGAAGACAGGATTAATAAATACCAGAGCAGAAATAAGGAAATTGGAACAAAAAATGACAATCCAGAACAAAACCAAAATCCGGCTCTTAAAAAAATAAATAAATAAAATTGTTAAACCCCTAGCAAGGCTCACAATTAAGCCTTGCTTAATTAATCCAAATAACCTGGATCATAAATATAAAAGGAGAAGTTACAACACAGCAGAAATCAGAACTAGAGATTACTATAAGCATGTATATGCAAACAAATACAACAACCTATATGGGATGGACAAATTCTTAGACTTATACAATCACCCAAAGTTGAATGAGGAGGAAATAAAGGACTAAAACAAAGCCAAATCACAAGCAGTTAAACATTCATCAAAATGCTCATGAAAAACTAGATGCCAAGACTAAACAGTTTACAAATGAATTTTACAAAACATTCAAAAATGAAATAACACCTCTATTACTAAAATTCTTCAGAAAATGTTGAGAAAGTGGGAAAACTGATGAGTTCATTCCATGAAGCAGACATTACACTAATACCAAAACCAAAGATAATACAAAGAAAGAAAACTACACACCAATTTCCATAATGAACATAGAGACAAAAATTCTAAATAAAACTTTGATCAACCAAATCCAACAAAGCAGAAGTTAGACACCATGACAAAGTCGAGTTTATTTATCCCAGAGGCACAGGACAGTTCAACATATGAAAATCAATCAACATAATTCACCACATCAAGAAGGAGAAAAACAAAAAGCCATATGGTCATATCAATAGATGCAGGAAGAAAAAGCATTTGATAAAGTTCAACATTATTCATGATGAAAGCCCTTGAAAAACTCTTGAGTTAAAAAGAACATATCTCAAAATAATGAAATCCATATATGACAAATCTTCAGGAAACATCATCCTTAATGGGGAAAAATACTGAAATCATTTCCATTAAGATCTGGAACCAGGTATGGATGCCCACTCTCACCACTACTTTTCAACATAGTACTAGAAGTCCTAGCTAGGCCAATAAGGCAAAAGAAATACACAAAAGGAACACAAATAGGGAAAGAAGAAATGACACTATCATTACATGCAGATGATAAGATACTTATGTAGAGAACCCAAAAAAGCCACAGAAAAACTAATTGAAACAATAAGCCAGTTCAGTAAGGTAGCCAGTTACAAAATCAACACACAAAAATCAATAGCCTTCCTATATGCAAAAATCAGTCAGAAGAAAAAAATTTAAAAATCACTCAGTTTACCAATTCACCAATGAAAATTTAATGTGTAGGAGTAAACCTACCAATAGATGTGAAAGACCTATACAAAGAAAATTATAAAACATTGTAAAAATGGATTGGAAGAATTAACATTACAAAATGGCTATTCTACCAAAAGCAACTTATAGATTCAATGCAATTACAGTAAATCTTCCAATGACATTCTTTAAAGAACTAGAACTAAATTACTTCAATTCATATGGACTAATAAAAGAAAAACTCAAGAATCAAGTCCTTCTTGCCAATAGAAAAAATTATACTCCCAGACTTAAAATTATATTACAAAGCCATAATGATTAAAACAGCATGGTACCGGAACAAAAACACACTGAGACCAATGGAACAGAATTGAAAGCCCAGAGATAAAGCTACACATATATAGTCAACTAATTTACAACCAACAGAAGTTTATATTGGAGCAAGGACAGTTTCTTTACTAAATGGTCCTGGGAATATTGGTTTGCTACTTTCAAAAGAATGAGTATAGACTTCTCTCTACACTATACACAAAACCAACTCAAACTGGATGAAAGACCTGGATATAAGACCTGAAATCATAAAACATGTAGAAGTAAACATAGGCAAAATACACAATGACCTATAACACAAAAATATCTTTCAGGACACATCTACACAAGCAAAGAAAATTAAGGAAAACATAAACAGCTGGGACTACATCAAACTAAAAATATATTGCAAGAAAAGCGACAACTACCAATATTAAAAAAAAACAAAAAACACCCAACTGAATGGGAAAACATTTTGGCACTGCACTGAAATGACAAGAGTTTACTATCAAAGGTCCACAAAGAACACACACAATTCAACAAAACAAAGCAAAAAGCCCAGTCAAGAAAATGGGGAGAAGAGCTAAGAAGACACTTCTCCAAAGAGAAAATACAAATGCCCAACAGGAATATGAAAGATGCTCAACATAATTAGGGAGATGCAAATGAAAACCACAATGAGATACCACCGCAGACCTGTAAGAATGGCCCATATAATAAAAAAAAGAGGAGAGGAGCAACTAGTGTTGACATGGATGTGGAGAAAAAAGTACACTTTTACACTGGTGGTGGGAATGAACACTGGTCCGGATACTTGGAATGCTGTGTGGAGGACCCTCAAACTACTGCAACTGGAACTACCATTTGATCCAGCAATTCCACTTCTAACAATCTACCCAAAGAACATCAAAACACTAACTCAAAAGGACACCTGCATTCTTTGTTTATTGCAGAACTACTTACAGTAGCCAGAATATGGAAAAAACCTAAATGCCCCCAACCAGATGAATGGAGCAGAAGTTGTGGTTTATACAAGGGAATATTGTACAACAATCAAAAAAGATGAACTTTATCATTTGTGGCAACATGGATGAATCTAGAAGAAATCACGGTAGCAGAAATAAGTCAGAAAGAAAAAAATAAATACTGGATGGGCTCAGTTATATGTGGGATATAGAGAAAACAAACAGAAGGGCATGAAAAAGTCAAAACTAACAAACTTATAACAGAACTAAAGCATACAGCTAGGAAAGGGGGAAAGGGGAGAGATGAATCAGGGAAGGGATGAGCACAAAAGATCAAGATGATGGTTAACAGATGATATGGTGATGGGAGATTTCCTGGTAATACAATTATATAATATATGTAAACATATATATGTAGAAATATATATAAACAAGAAAAATAACTAAATAATAAAATTAAATTTAAAAAACACATAGTTTGGATTGTTATTCAATAAATCATCACTTTTTATACCCTTTCCTTTACCTACATGGGCAGAATGAATTCTCGCATCCCATCTATTCTGGATTTGGCTACATAGCTAACTGTAGCTGATGGAACTTTAGAAGATGATGTAGATAGAAACCACATATTTCTGTGCTTTGGGAGTTGGCACTTGGGTTTATGCTCTATGACAAAAGAATGTGCTCTAGCAGACACTGATATAAGAACAGATGAAGGCACACACAGCAAAAATAATCCAAAAATCAGCCTGCAGAAGAGCTGTGCAGCTATTCTAGACTAAATAAAACACAGTTGAATACATGCTTTTAAGCATGAGAATACCATATCATAAATTATGAAATTTAGAGTAGTTATGCAGCACTATTTTGGTAATTGGTTAATATAATGCATACATTGAAATAAACTACCCTAGAATTTTTCCACAATACATGATTTTAAAAAATACTTAGAAAGTTAACCATAAAAAGTGTTAGTTTTTCTCTCCATATTGTCCTATTTCAGTACACATTTTTAAAAATTATCCTTTCCATAAAACAGAAATTTAGACTAAATAACCTAACTTCTCTCTTTTAGTGCAAATGGTAAGATTTGCAAAAATATATTAGTGGCATGTTAAGAAATACAGAAACTTTAAGAGTCTAGCAAGATGGCAGCTCTCCATCTTTCTGGGCAAGCCTGCTACATATATTCACAACTATATAGCATCAGAGAAAAATTAGTAATCTCTGAAAGAACATCAGATAACTACAACATGTGTTTGGAACTACAGCCCTGCAGAAAAGTAAAGGAATAATGTAATCAAGCTGTATTTGCAGCAATACTGGATCAATACATTTCCTACAGTTATTGACATAGGGGCACATACCCATATAAAGACATTGGAGACCCAACAGTATACTTAACATCAGGGAAATGTAAATAGCAACCACAATGAGATACTACCTCAAACACATGAGAATAGCCCATGAAAAAAAGACAAGTTGCAGCAAATTTTGGCGAGTAGATGTAGAAAAAGGAACACATTATATTGGTGGTAATGTAGACTAGTATAAAACCCTACGGAAAATAGCATAAAACTGATAGGGTTGCTGTGGTGAAACTGGGGCCAAGGCCCCCAGCATGGTAATAATACATTAAAATGGAGCCATTGTGCCTTAGTGGGCAGAGACTTGGAGAAGGGACACCAAGGTTTCTTGCAAGAATAGAGTGAGGGAGAGAGAAGCTGGAGAAGAGAAAGAGCAGGGGAGTAACAAAGAGGTTGGAAGCCTCTAAGTTGTTGCTGCCATATGAGGCAGCAGGGCAAAGAAAGAAACTTTGGGCTTCCATCCACAACCTAAACTGGTGAGGAGTCCAGGGAAGCATCTCAAAGAAACTTATGAATCATTTAAGCTAACTTGCAAATATGATACTTGACCACTTGCTTTAACTTTGAAACTGTGACGCTTGGGAATTGTCTGGAGACCTTAAGAAAACTTGCTGTGTTGTTGTTTTCATCCTGAGATGTCTGAAGTGATTGATGCTCTTCTATCAAGTGAGTCTTGCTGGTTTCGGGCCACTTTAGTTGATGCTGAAAGAATGTTGGAGCTTTGTCTTCTGGAGGAGGATTGACAATGCCATCCTGGTTTCTTTGTTGGATTTAAATCTCTCACTTTTGAGGGAGGATTGATGATGCCATTTTAGTTCCTTTGGCTTGAAGTGAATAGCTGTGCCTTTGGGAGAGGACTGAGAACACCATCTTGGTTTCTACATGTGCCTTGAAGGTGGGACAACTGCCATTTTTGTGGACACATGTGAGTAAGGACCCATGTGCAGTTATTTTATTAATTATTTTTGGACAAGAGACTGAATTGTCTGGTAAGATAATCAAAGGGAATAGATTGCATGCTCAGTGACTCTTTTTCATTTTGTCTTTTTGATGAGTAAATGTGTTTTTGCCTTTTCTTAAGGTTAGTGTGTTCTTGCTATTGCTTGCAAGGGCTGGGATGACCCTGAAGAGTGGCTG
This sequence comes from Uropsilus gracilis, assembly GCA_004024945.1. Lineage (NCBI taxonomy): Eukaryota > Metazoa > Chordata > Mammalia > Eulipotyphla > Talpidae > Uropsilus > Uropsilus gracilis. Next base: position 20,112 of record PVHY01009169.1, on the reverse strand, counting down.
GGCTTGAAGGGTCAGATGCTCCTGTTTGTAAGTTTAGTTAAGTTCTCTGCTTTGTCTGTTATGTTACCCAATTTGAAAACAGTATGGAGGATTTTTAAAGTACTAAAAATCATCTATGAAGTGAACTAGCAAGTCTTCTCCTTTTATCTACCCAAAGACTAAGGAAACAATATTAGCAAGATTATTGGCTTTACTAAGTTCATTGCAGCAGTATTTACAGTAGCCAAACCATGAAAACAATTTAAGTACCTGAAAACAGATATGTGACTCAGGAAGATATGATATGTATACATAATAGAATAGTAAACAGCTACAAATGAAAATTAACTCTTGCCTTTGTAACAACATGAATGAAACTGGAATGGATTATACTAAAAGAAATTACTGAGAAGAAGCAAAATGAATGCCAGATAATGTCATTTATAGAGACTATAGAGAATCACAAAAAGGGTCATATAATGTCACACCAGTAACAGAACCTAGAAGACTGATTGTAGAGTTTAGGCTATCAGAGAAGTTGGTGGATAAAAAAGGAAAGAAGTTGGAAAGAAGCATAATGGACTGTGGTTTAGAAGTGTGTTTTGATGGATGTGGTGTGGTAGCAATACCTGAAGATGGAGATCACATATCGCTAAATCACAAATATTTATTGTAAATCAATGTTACTTCAGAAAGAAAAAAGGGAGTAAGAAAAGGCAGGGAGGGAGAAAGAGATGATAGTTATAGGGGAAGGGAGGGAAAGGACAAGGAAGGGAGGAGGAAAAGGGAGAGGAAAGGAAGGAAGGGGAGGGCAAAGGTGGGGAAAGGAAAAGGAGAAAAGAATCACATCATCTTGCAGTTGGAGGAAAAACTGAAAAGTTTCTTCTCAGTAAAATAAGCTATCACCACAATAATCTCTCTCCAAAGTGCTCAGGTTGTTGGTTTTAAGAGTTATTAGGCAAGAATCTTGTAAAGTTAATGCTGATTTGTATAAATAATGATCTGAAAGGAATGATGATTGTGATCTGCCAATTCAGCAACCTAAGAATGCTTTCGGGGGTAAAAATAAAGACTGAATTTTCCATGAAACTAAAATGCAAAGCACTTACTAGACAGACCTGTTTGTTACCAATATTTTGGAAATGTCTTATCAGTAAAAGACCTCTTGAGAATTGTTACCCTTGCACAGCAGATTGTAGAAGAGGATTTCCACCTTTTGAATTAAATTTTTAAATCTATTCTAGGATTGATTCAAATTAATATTGGCTCTTACATAATAATTAAGTGGAGTTATTCAAGTTCATTGGTGTAGTTTCTACACATTTCCCATTGAAATTATGCAAATATAGACACAGTATCATGAGTAATAAGGATACTTATTACCTTTTTCTATAATGTGATAATACTGAGGGAGAAAATGCAGCAATTTAGTTCTCTCACAATAATGCAATTTAACATTGCTGCAGTTCCTTGTCAGCTAAAAGGAGTAAAAGTTCCCTTGAGTCCCTCAAGTTAGCATGAGTTGAGGTTCTTCTCCTCTAAAATCTCTGATAGGTTGTGTGGTGAAATTAGGGGTTCAGGACCACAGTATGCTGCATTAGAATAGCAGCCACTGTGCCCTGGTGGGTGGAGACTTGGAGTAGGGAAGCCAAGGCTTCTCAGGAGAAGAGAGGGAAATTTAAGGAGTGGTTGGAAAGCAAGAAACAGAGAGAGAAGGGTGCAGAGAGGAGATAGTAGAGGAGCAGCAAGGAACCTGGAGACCTCGGAGATGCTGCTGCCATGTGCAGCAGCAGGAAGGAAGCCATGCTGTGGGCTTCCATCCCCAGCCAGGGGAAACTTGTGACCTGTGTAAACTGAATTGAAAATTTGGTACTTGAAGATTTGCTTTAACTTTGAAACTGTGAAGCTAGAGAATTGTCTGGAGAGCTGAAGAGAACTTTGAGTTTTGCTGTTCTCGTTGTGAGACATCTGGAGTGGTTACTGCTGTAGCAAGTGATTCTTGCTGGTTTGGGGCCACTTTAGAGTTGAAGTTGAAAGGATGTTAAGCTTTGTCTTCTGGAAGAGGATTGCAATCCTGGTTTCTTTGATGGATTTGAATCTTCTGTTTTTGAAGGAGGACAGTGGTGCCATTTTGGTTTCTTTGGCTTGGAGTGAATAGCTGTGCCTTTGGAAGAGGGTTGATGACACCATCTTGGTTTCTTCATGTGACTTGAAGGTAGGAAAGCTGCCATTTTGTGGACACACATGGCTAAAGGAGCTATGTGCAATTTTTGGACTAGAGACTGAAATGTTCGGTAATGAAACCATGTGGGAAAACAGGCAAAATGGGGTGTTTAACCAAACTTACAAAGGGGAGCAGCTGGGCCTTTAAAGCCAACCACATACCAGGTTCTTCCCAGCCTGCATATGCAGTAGCAAGACCACATAAACTTTAGAGGGAGGTAAAAACAAATTTACTTATTATAAAACAAATTAGACAAGAGTCACTGAAGGGTACAAGGGAATCACTTTGATAATCTTACCACACAGTCCAGTCTCTAGTCCAAATAGCACATGGCTGCAGCAGCCATGTGCATCCACAAAATGGCGGCTGCCCCACCTTAGGCAGGATGAAGGAGTTAAGATGGCACCACCACTCCTTCTTCAAAGATACAGCTCCACTCACTCCAAGTCAGATGAATCCAAGATGGTAGTGTCAGTCCTTCTCCAAAAGCACGAGATTCAAATCCAATGAGGAAATCAATTCTTCTCCAAAAGGCACAGCTCCAGCATTCTTTCAGCTCTAACTCCAAACTGGCCTGGCATCAGCACAACTCACTTGATACGGCAACACAGCAAGCACTTCAGACGTCTCACATTAAAAACAGCAACACAGCAAATTCTCTTCAGTTCTCCAGAAGACTTCTAAGCTTTGCAGTTTCAAAATTAAACCAAGTTTTCAAGTACTAAATTTCCAAGTCAGCCTATACAAGTTATACGTTTCTCCAACATGCTTCCCTGGGCATATCCCTTTTCTCTTTCTTTTCTATGTATTTTCCTCTTTCTTTTCCATGTATTTTCCTCTTTCCCCTCCCTAATCTCTTAATCCTCTTTTCTCATGAGAGGGCTTAACTTCCCTTCTTCAGGTCTCCACCCACCAGCTATGAACATTAGCTGCTATTTCAATGCAGCACCACCAGTATTGGGGGCCACAGCCTCCTAACAGTAAGATGATAAAAAACATCTATTGTATGCTCAGTGACTTATTTATTTATTTTGACTTTTAATGAGTAAATTTGTTCTTCCCTCCTTTTAATATAGTGTGGTCTTGCTACTGTTTGCATGGTGGGACAAATCTGATGAGTAACTGGGTTTAAAGGGCCAGCTGCTTCTGTTTGTACATTTAGTTAAGTACCCTGTTTTGTTGGCTTAGTTACCTGATTTCATCTCCAGGAAAAAAAAGGTGTATAAGTATCAAGACTTTGAAATAACAAAATTAAAGTCTGATAATAATATTGTAATTAAGAAAATTTATTCAAAAATATGACCTGCAATATTTCAGGATAACAATCAAAAATTACAATTATACATATCAGAATATATAAGACACTTAGAAAGTTTCAGTAAATTTTGAAATACTAATGTCAATATTTTTGTTTAAGTCAATCTTAAAATTTCTCCCTAGTGGCAATGCTTTTCATTAGGTTTCAACTTATCAGATAAATACTAAGAAGTCAAATTCATCATTCATTTCCATGGGGAAACAGAGAAATTTTATGGCATGTCTCAGGAGCTCCACTAAGTTTTGAAACTGGCACACCAATATGAGCAGTGTTATTTGTTGGTAAAACATAAGAATCATTATTACCTGTGTCTGAAAGATATGGAGGTCAAGAATGACCTAAAACCAGATAGATGGTTAATCTCTTCTATTGATATTGTAAATCTTAAGTAGGGCTTGGTCAACATTGTTATGGGAATTTAACTCCCCCTCCCCATGCTAGGTTCTAAGGGCAGGGGAGGGGATCATAACTGAAGCAAGCAGAGTGTGGCTGACAATCTCATCATTGGGATTCATGATTGGAAGGGGGAGTAAGGGAAAGAAGATAAAAGAGAACGGTGCTGGGACTGAAGAAGGAAGAGAATTTGGAGGAGAATCAGAAGATTAGCAGAGATGACAGCTAGTCAGGCATCTAGAGCAGAAGCCAGGAGCTGTTGAAACTTTTGGGGCTCCCAGAATTCCAGTCTGTGAAGCTCAGGAGCTGGATCAAGGTGGAGAAGAGGAGTTGATCACAGAGTCAGCTGTCTTGAACCTTGTGTTGGTTTCAGAACTCACTCCATACTGGACACAGTTCTCTGAGGAGCAGAAGCTGGATTCTTTTGTGTTTGGGATACTTGTGAAGGTATGGACTATTACATTCATTTAGTTTGTCTTTTCCTATTTGTGAATATACCCCTGTGCTTACCTTTACCACCAAAGTTTGATCTCTAACTGCTTACAAACAGAGGAACCGTCATTGGCTAAAATTAAAAGGGGTGATCCTCTCACCCAATAACAGTTTTACTTGTCTTTGCAAAAACATCATGTGTTCTTTTTACTTCTTTGTGAGGACAAACCCTAGTTTTCTGAAACTAGATTTTCACCATTGCCTGATGGAAAGTCATTTTTTCCTCACATCTAAGCCGTCAGGTTGTTTGTCCATGAAAACTATACATATACCTGCAAAAACACTTTACAAGTAGAAAAAAGGAAAAAATAGCACAAGTCTAAAAACCACAAAAAGAAAACCTCATGAAAATCAAAATTGCAAATTTTTTTTAAAAAAATTCAAAATGCCAAAATCAAAATCAGGTCATATGCATGGAGTCAGAATCAAATCACTAAAACTGTAAAGTGCTGTCAGCAAATCACAAGTTTCCAGCTGCCATCTCACATACCTTCAATTTTCAGAAGAGAAAAAAGTTTAGCAGGGACACGAATTTATCAAAGGACATTTATGATCTTGGTCATTACTTCATGGTTTCCAGTTCAGTTCCCATTTGGCCAGGTTATGATGAAACAGAAGGTAAAAGAGCAAAAATCAAAATCAAAGTATAAATCAAGTCCCCTCAACCCAGGGAGGAATGACAGCAGAAATAACAAATCTTGTCTTGTGCTTGACAGTACCAGTACAACCATAGTTGTCAAAACTATAGAGGTAGAACTGATAGGGGTGCTCTAATGAAATTGGGGGTGCATAGCCACAGCATGGTGCATTAGGATAGTAGACATTGTGTTCTGGTGGGTGGAGACTTGGAGAAAGGAAGCCAAGCCTTCTTAGGAAAAGAGTTGAGTGAGGGGATTTAAGGAGGAGAGGACAGAGAGAGGAACTGAAGAAGAGGAGAGAGAGCAAAGGAGCTGCAAGGAGACTGGGGGCTTGATGCTGTTGCTGCCATATGCGGCAGCAGGGCAGGGAAGGATGCCACACTGTGGCCTTCCATTCCCAACCTGAGCTGAGGAGGACCCCAGGGAAGCATGCTGGAGAAATGTGTGAACTGTGTAAGCTGACTTAGAAATCTGGTACTTGAAGACTTGCTTTAACTTTGAAAATGCAAAATTTGGGATTTGTCTGGAGATATGAAGAGAACTTGGGTGTGTTGCTGTTCTCATTGTGAGATGTCTGAAGTGGCTGCTGCTTTGTTTCAGGTGAGTCTTGGTGATTTGGGTCAAAAGAATGCTGGGGCTATTTTCTGGAGGAGAATCAACGACACCATCTTTGTTTCTTTACTTGGCATGAAGTAAATAGCTGTGTCTTTGGAGGCCGATCGATGACACCACCTTGGTTTTCCATTTGGCTGGAAAGTGGGATAGCTGCCATTTTAAGGATGCATATGTCTGAAGGACCCACATGAGCTTTTTGGACTAAAGGCTGAATTGTGTGGTAAGATTACCAAAGTGTTCCATTATACTCTCAGTGGTTTTTGTCTATTTTGTCTTTTTAATGAGTAAATCTGTTTTTGCCTCTTCTTAAGGTTACTGTGGTCTTGTTACTGCTTGCATGGGCTAGGACAAACCTAATGAGTGAATGGGTTTATAAGTGATCTTGTTTGTAAGTTTTGTTAAGTACCCTGCTTGGTTTTGTTTTGTTATCTGATTTCAGAACTGCCTCATGCAAAAACGTGTCACAGAGAGCTGCCTATAAACTTGAAGTGCTCATCCTCTCAGTTTCCAATACAGACCTTCTTCAGTGAGGAACCAGAACCTTAGAACTCATTATTCACCACCAATCAAATAAACCCAAGAATTCAAACCCAATAATGGCAAAATAGCACTGAATGAAATGGTTTAAAGATAAGTTACCAGTACCATCATCCCTCAAATTTAATCCAGACAAAGTTCTCTACTTTTTCTGGTGCAAAAGTTATAAAACCCAGTCACCCCTAGAACTCACTATAGTTACAATAATGATCACTTGTTATCTCTCAATAATGAGACTTCATCTATATTACTTGGTTTTAACCCCCAACCATGCATTTTCTAATTTTAAAAATGAAGTAACCATTCTTGACTTTAGCCAGAGTTGTAGGAATCCCCTGAGGCCAAATAGGCCTGTAAGACAGCAGAGATCACCATTAAAATGTCAACTCATAACATAACAAAGGATGGCACAAACTGAAACACAAAAAGAGATTGAAATGAAAAATCAAACCTAAGTTCCACAGAAGCCTACAAATGCCTTTTTGAAAATCTTAGACATTGGAAAAGAAAAGAAAGTTATTTTGTCTTGAGACTGTGGCTGCCATATTAGAACTAACTACATTATTTTAAATATCAATTTGAGAGTACTTAGAAAGCAAAGGAACAAAAACCACTATTCCATCACAGAACTGTTTCCATTAAGTCAAAACTCTTAACTAGTCATTAGACATATATCGTACACATACAAACACTTTCCACAGATTTTATAATCTGTGGATTATATAATTTTATAATCTGAGGATCAGGGTAAATCACAGATAGGTGAAACAACAAGATACACAACCACACTAGAGAAACAAAAACTATATTTTCATTAATAGTAGTGAGTGTCATGGAGAAGCTAGTCCTCCTCAAGGACTGACTAACCATGGATGGCTTTTCCCACATCAGGAAACCAAATTTGTTAGTAATTGACAAAGGGTTACCAGAGACAGTGAAGTGTTAAAGTTTACATGCCTGAAAAGGACTCAGTCACCCAATTATACTATGGTAAAGGAAATTGACTCATGGGGAAGATCTTTTTCAAAGAATTTTTGTGCAAAGAGAGAGAGAATGGATTAAAATGATTTCAAATCATAGTCTCAAAAAAAAACTAAAAAAACTAAAAACTACCAGGATTGGCTGAACACTGAGGAGTGGAAACAATAGCTTGCCTGTCTGTCTAAGGTAATCTCTAGCAAGAAATGACAAGAAATGATTGGTAGAATCCAGAGAGCTAAGAGGAAACAGTGAAAATTCAAAATAGATCACATAATTCAAAGTATATCACATAATCCAACATAAAGATAATGACTGCCATGCCTTAGTAACCAGGAACATTCACCTTACGTCCTCTTAGTCATTTATCTCTTCCAAGCATCTTTTCCAAGTTTTTCTTCATATCTCCTCCTTATAGTATCAGGATACAAGATGAAATCATAAAATCAAGAGCCAGTGAGAAATATTAAAAGGGCAGAGAATATACAGAGGTAAAAATATCAAGTCCTCCTTACCAAGAATAGCCCATATTTTTAAAAAATTGACAAGAGCTGATGAGGCTATGGAGAGAAAGATACATGGTGGGAATGCAAACTTGTCCAGGCACTATGGAAAGCTGTGTAGAAGACCCTCAAGTTGCTGAAATTGGAACTACCATTTAATCCAGCAATTCCACTTCTGGGAATCAATCTAATCAAAATTAAACCTGTACTCCTATGTTTATTTCAGCACTATTTACCAGAGCCAGGATATGGAAACAACCCAATGTCTCAAAACAGACGAATGGTTCAAAATGCTATGGTACACTTTGTACTGCAGTGGAATACTATTTAGCCATCAAAAAGACAAACATGTCATTTGTGGCAGCATGAATGAGCTAGAAGGAATCACACTAGTGGAAATAAGCCAGAAAGAAAAAGAGAAATACTGAATGATCTCACCTATATATGGGATGTAGTGGAAACAAACAAAAGAATAAGAAAAATTAAAATGAACAAAGTAACAACAGAACTAAAGCACACAGAAAGGGAGAGAGTGGAAGGGTGAAATCAGGGGAGGTATGTTTACACCCACTTCAACCAGATCTACACCAGTCATCAGAAAATCAGGCAATTCAGTTATAGATATCCAGGAGATAAGAGGTACAAATCAAGGCCCTGGATATAATCACCACCTGGGGAAGACTCAGCCTGGTTAGAACCTCAAGAGTCAAGATTGTGAGACTAAATATTGTGCTGACCTCTCATAGAGCTCCACCCACAATGTCTCCAGGGGTTGGGGAAACAAACTCCTAATCCAGAGACGGAAAACATGAGTGAGGCTCTCTCCTTTTCCAATGGGGGAGGAAAGTCTCAGAGACGGGGCTGCAACCCCACTGGGTAACCATCCCATCCCAGTTGTAATGTAACCAATCCTAGTTTCCAATTGTGAGCATCTGGTTCACCCATCTGCATTGGTTCTTATTGATTTCAGCAGAGACACAGGCAAACCAGGCAGGGCAGGGCCAGGGATAGGTAGTGTTGGGAGACAGGCAAGATCCTCAGTTCCCCAGGAATTTTCACATATTTCTTAGGCCTCCCTCTTTCTGGTGTTCTCTTTTCATGTGCTCATGCTCTTACTCTCTTGGGCCCTCTGCCTCCTTTATCTCCTCTCTCTTAGGCCCAGCTGTGCACACTTACACAGGAACACACCCACAGGGCTGCACAATTATGGCAAAGATGCAATACCTTAGGTACTGGTTATATAGGCTAATGGAAGAAAAAGCCTGTCTAACTCACTCTGCCTACAGAACACATGGCATAACTGTTAACCACAAGAAAGGAGAGAAGCTTGACCAACACCTGATGAAGTATGTCCCCACCAGGGAACTTCACTGACAGTGATTTGGAGTTTGGTTCCCAACGCCAGATGTCAGAACAATGAGGCTCAGAAGAAGCACCAGTTGACAGGCATTGGAATGGAGGAGATAGCAGCCAGCATGAAGGGATCCCAGTGAACACACAGGTCTGGAGAAAAGGAGACAGACTCCTCCACCATAGGAAGTGCCAATCAAGGAGCCTAGAGAACCACACCACACACCTGCCCTGTAAGAGGTTTCTAATGTGCTCAGCTTGGCTACCTACCTCACTCCTGGAGATGTGATCAGCCTTGTCTGCTGCATTCCCAGAGCACAGGTCTTCACCCAGGAAAAAACATTACTCCAAAAAAGAAAAAGAAGAGACCAGTGGGCCAAGAGTTGACCAAAGGCCTGCAGTGTAAAAGGCATTGTAGTGATGGCAGTAGTGGGAAAGGGGGAAAGAGAAAGCAGGGTGGTGTTATAGGGGGTCATTATTGATGGGAGCACCACACCTAAGGGAAACAATAATGATACAAAAACAACTGATGTTGTATAAAAATTAAAAATATAGTAAATTTTTAAAATGTCATTTGTTTTCTCAAGGCAGAGTGCCTTCCACTCAGCCTCTGACTTCCAGAAGTGACTCCCTAACCCTTGCTGCTTCCAGCCTAGATGCAAAGTAGCTTCGCTATGCTTAGCCACAGGGTTCTGCACTGAGGAACCTCTAGACCTTATCCACAAATTTGTAATTAATCTCTCAATAAATTTCCTAATTCCTGAATGTCAAATATTTCATTTTGGGATCTTAACTGCTTTAGCTAGATTGTTACTGTAGATTTCTCCAAAAGATTAATGAGGACTATGTTCAATTAACAGTCATATAGATGCAGTTGGCAGTGAATTGCAATGATTTTTTTCCTATGTAATGGGAAATTACATGAATAGTGTAACTACATATATACATATATGTATATACATGAATACACACAAATTTGTTGTGTCCCCAAAACAAACTAAGCAAAGTAGTAGAATGCTAAAACAAGGAATTCAGTGTCCTGTGGGAAAGGAGTAATAATGGACAAATAACTCTAAACAAAACATGAGGCTGTGCAGGTGAATACTCTTCTAAGCAGTGGCAGCTTATCACCGAGCTGTGGAAGGGTTGCAGTACTGAGAGTTGTAGTCATTCACAATGGGTACATTAGGGATGGTTTGTGGTTAGATGGCATGAATAAGTGGACTTGGAGAGATATGGCTGAAAGTAGTTGCCTTTGCAAACCAGGCCTTTGCCTTGAGAAATGGAGGTTATACTACTTCAAAGAGGGGTGATAAGTCCTAATTATTCCAAAGGAGAGTAATTATTGAAATACATATAACTCAGCTTGACATCTTACATAAATTTACAATATATAAGCCTTACTATTTAAGCCTTGGTTCTTACTGACTATTGAGTTAGGTGAAAAAAAAAATTTGAATCACAACATGATTTTAAAATGTGAAAAATTTGTAATTTAATGTCTTACCTCCCTGGGGTTATCACTTCATGTTTACATAGAAAAATGCATTTGTAAAGAACCTTTATGGGTCTTTTTATAAAAATAGCAATCAACTATACTGGAAACAAAATAACTTTTGCAACATAGACAGTTGTATAATGTACAGCTTTAAGGAGAACCATCATAAAAATCTAAAAATGATTAACACAGGCTGGGTCACATGAATTTTTTTTTTTTTTTAACAACCAGGAGTCTCATGCAAGGGAAAAACATCTTGAAGTTAAAGCAATATGTAACAATAATTTAGACACTATAGGCCAATAAAAAGAAGACTCAGATAAGTAGAAATAAAGAAAAAAGCCAAGAAGTCTCAAGAAAGCGCGTATGCTATATTACTTCCAAAATATTTTTAAAAAGAAAAATAAATGTACTAAGTAATTAGGAAATCTGCCTTGAATCACAAAGCGCGATCATCTAAACTTTAGGAAAATTAATTTCAAACACAAGCAAAAGAAAATACCTAGGTCTAATTCAGTAGGAAATTTTAAGAGAAAGTAAGAGAAATATGTAATAAGAACCCTCTAGACAATTAAATAAGCCAGAAATGCAGCACAGAAAAGACAACCATAGAACAACATCTCTGATGAAAATGCATACAATTTTTAACAAAGTATTACCAGATTTGTCAGTGGGTGACTCGACTAGGCAGCTGGGGACCTCTAGGAGTGATGTAGCTAAAAGTTGGATTGTGTGCCATACTGTCCTGGTGGGCAGGGTCTGAGAGAAGGACCCAAGAAGAACCAGGAAGTGAGAAAAGAGTGTGAGTGTGAAGAGTGTGAAGAGAGAGGGAAGCACAGAAAAGGGGGAAAGAGGTTGGAAGAGGGGAGAAGAAGGTGGTGTGGCTGGAGAGGGGCCAGCATGGTGGGCTACCAGGGAATGCCAGGCCGGGAATAAACAGATGCCATTTAAAGTGGGCTCAGTAGGAGTATAGTCAGACACCAGAGAACCATGGACCAGCAGAGGTGAGGAGCCATGGTGTGGCCAGGTGGTTGGAGCGTCATCTGAAGAAGCCTGAGACGTGCGTGGTGCCAGAGTAACTTGTTGGAAAGCTGGTACCTGGAGAAAAGCCAGTGATTTGAAAAGCTGATTTTGCATCAGTATTTGCTGGAAAAGTTTGAAGAAACTTGGAGAAGTTGTTCAGCTCAGAAATGCTGGAGAGAGAGAAGCAAAGAGAGGATGGAAAAGAAAGACTGGATTCTACAAAGTACCTGCCTCAGGGGGCAGGCCTTGGAGGCACAAAAGGGCAGCATCTTGGACTACGATTCTGGGATTTTGGGGACTGAATGGCATTGGGTAAGATAACTGGCCACTTGTGGCATTAAGGACTTTTTGTTTTCCTTGTTAATTTCCCTTGTTAATAAATCTTGTTTAAATTGCATTGTGACTCACAACTGCCACTCATGGGTGGGAAAAACCTGAGTGGCAGAAACAATATTTTAAAAGTGCTGTTTTTTTCCTTAGCTTGTTGGTTGGAGGTTTTTGCCCTTTTTTCACATGCTATCAGATTAAATCCAGCTATATATTTTGAAAATAATCCATCACAGTCAAATAGATTTAATACCAGGGTAGCATTACTGGTAAAACACAACACAAATTCATCAGTATCATTAACCAGATGGAGAAAAAGGAAAATAAAAACTATTTGTGTAAGGAACATGAGCTAAAAATCAGGTTGGTTTTCACCTTCCATGCAAAGGAGAACCTATCATAGCCTTAAGATGTTAGCCAACAACAGATGACCTCGCATGTGCGAGTGTATCCGTTGTGTATCTGTGGGCACTAGATAGTATAAAGAGGGCTAAGAGGGGAGCAGTTGCTGTTTGGCCTTTCTCAGAATTAGAATCTCTCTCTCTCTTTCTTCTTTATCTCTCTCTCTGCCCACCTGTGTATAGTGTTCCCTGTCTCAGAATACAGGTACTTTGGATAAAAATAAAGGCTCCAAGAATCCTCTTCTGCTTTCCCAAATTGACATGAACCTGCCTTGCGTGGCCTGGCTGCCTGACAATTTGGTCACCTTGATATGTGGGTTTTAGCTCAGTAAAATTGATTTTAGACTTCTGGTATTCAAAACAGTAAGAAAATGAAAAGGTGTTGCTTTAAGCCACCAATTACTAAAAATATTACTATTATTTATAGTAATAGCTACAACAGCCTTAGAAAACTAATACACAAAATAGTAAGAATTTGATCCAAGTTCAAGGTCATATTAAAGATACTAAGGTCCATGACCAAATTAAGGAAAGTCTGAACTTTAATAAAAAAAATAACTGCCCATCAAATAGATTTAAATCTATTAATTTGTGATGATATAAAAATTAATTAGCATTCGTATTATCTCTGGCTGCAAAATGTAAAATCCATCAACTATTGAAGCTTCATTTACTGGATAAAATGAAAGGAAACCTTGCTTTATAAAAAGTATTTCAGATACTAGGTAGAAAAGAAATAATATAACTGAATATTATCATTTGGCAACAACTGAATGATCCAGGCATAATTATCTGTGACTACTGTTGTCAGGATAGAGACCGTCAATATAACCTACCTCTGCTGACAAATACAGCAACCCCCCTCACCCCTGTGTCATTCTATCAAAGGGATTAAACTGTTTCCTGACCAAACACTGAATCCAGCTGTCAACATGCAAGAAATGAAGATGATAGAGAAATGTGTTGAAATGCATCATGAGTGTGCAGTCAGCAATAATCAGACTACAGGAAGCTCAATAAGTCAAATGAGTCAAGTCTCTGCACAGATGAAGTGATAAATAAAAGGAAGCCCTAGAGGGATTTGTGCATTAAAAATTAGAAGAACAAAAAAATTTTTAGACTAAGCATTACCAGATTATAATGTCTAGACATTATAAACAATTTTGATAAACTGCTTTTAAAATGTGACTTATAGAAAATGCAACAAGATGGTAGTGTGTAGTTTAGTGAATATTTTTGTGAGAATGAGTTGACTATAGAGTCTAGGCAAAGTGAAGGGCCAGGTGTATTTCTTGACCTTAACTGATAGTTACAAAGGGTCTAGTATGCAGCAACTACTTCATTATATGTGTGTTTCATGTGGTTTTCTAGCTCTACTTTATTTTGTTATATAAAATGACTTCAAAAGAAAAATAGAAATACAAACAAGCAAGATAAAACAATCACAATAAAACAATCATCATCATTACTTTTTATAAAACTGTGTTGGATAAATAAACAAGATGAACCAGAATATCTACTCATAGCAAAACAGCTAAGCCATAGAGTACACTACCCCCTACTGTTTCATCAGTCTCAGTAGCAAATTTTATGCTTGAAGTCAAAATAAACAACAAATTGAAAGAATATTTACAATATATATAATACACAAATGGATGCCAGTGGAATAATAGGAACTTCCAAAATCAACAGGAAAAAATAAGCAGCCCACTAGAAAAACAGAAAGAAAATTAAAAATAGCCATTCCTTTAGAATGGAGAGGGCCCTTAGAGAAGAACTTCAGTGCATGCCTGCCACACTAGGTTGCTGCCAGGGTTGGGGGGCAATGGTGAGTCCTATATACCACCAGGATCTCAGGATCTCAGGGACTCCAGGTCCAGGTATCTTAGGCTGGGAAACCGGCCCCGGCCTCCATGTGGGCAGTGGGTGGGGACTCAACACCTTTGTGCTGGCTCCCGGAGGGAGGGTCCCCCTCTGGTTTATTCCAATCTCAATAGACCTGCACTAGGAATGAAAAATCCAGTCTCTCAAGCTGCAGATGTAATGCAGAGGGAAAGAAAATTAATAATGGCCCTCACTACCTGAGTGGAACAATCACTGTTGAGAACCACTGAGACAGGAAGGTGAAACCAGCGACTGAGGTGCCCTGTCACAGATTGCCATTCACATCGTCTCCGGCACTGGGGAATCAAACCCTGGGCCCACAGTAATGTGCAAGAGGCTCCCTTCTTTACCAATCAATAGAGGAAGAAAGCCACCGTGCATGGCTGTGGCCCATGACAGAACTGCTAACCAGAGAGAGGAGAGGAGCTCAACCAAGCACCTAGGGAAGTCTGTCCCAGCAGCAAACACCTAGCTGCCATCGGCTGGAGTTGCACGCATAAAATCAGATATAAGAACTGTATGGCACAGAGCCAGCAATAGGTGACAGACACCAGAAAGGATCCTGGAGACGCACACCACATATCTGCCCTACAAGCTCCTGACATGCTCAGCTGACTGTCTGCCTCAGCTACTCCTGGAGATGTAAGCAGCCTCATCTGTTGCTTTCCAAGAGTGCAAGTCTGCACCCAAGAAAAAAGGACATAGTTCCAGAAAAAGAAAAGACTAGTGGGCCAAACACAGACCAACAGCTTGCAGCTAGAGGAGTTGGAGTGACCAGAGGGGGGAAGGGAGAAGGGGAAGTGGTTGGGGTATAAGGGGTACAATGCAGCCATGCAAACATGGCCAATATTGTATGATATTTACACGATAAAAAATTAAAAAAATAATCAGGCAAGTTTTCAGAGGAATAATACACCAAGAGAGAAAAACAAAACTCCAGAACCAAATCACCAAGACATGGAAGATCTTTTTTTTTTTTTTTTTCTATTTTCTTTCTGTCCTTGTTTGCTTTAGGGCTAAGGATCCTTAGAAGATTGTTAAAGTGGTTGCAATCCTCTTTGATATTTTGGGGGAGGGTTTGAGAGGATAGGCATATGGTCTTCCAAGAAGGTTTGATAGATTCCACTAGGGAAATCTTCTGATTTTGATTTTTGTTCTTAGACTCCCCTGTGCAAGTTATGTGATTTAGTTGTCTGTTTCCTCTGTAACTCACTGTTCTCTTATAAAGTCTCTTTAAGACTTCTTTCAGACCCGTGCCCTCTGTAGCCCTGCCATGATGGCGAGGCCGCCACACTTCACACGCGCCTGCTCAGTCCATCTCTGGAGGGCAGGTGAGATGAAGCCACAGGTTCAGGTCGGAGGAGCAGTCCCTGCTCATGTGTGGGCAACGCGTGGGCCAGTTTCAGCCCACGCCTGCAGCTGCCTGGACATCAGCCACCACTGTGCCCATAGCATGACTGACTTTCGTCCCCCCTCATGGTGGGGAAGGGGTGTGGCCAGGGGTTGTTTCCAGGGCTTGCCTGGGACTGCTGGCACTCGGGCACCGCACATTTGAGGCCTGCCAAGAAGCAGGGTGCAGTGGGGGGAGGGAGTGGGTGGTTTGCCATAATCCCCTCTCATTTAGCTTCCACTCCAAGCAGCCCGCACCAGCAATAAGCATATCAAGACAAACTTTGACCACAGAAGCAGAAGAGGCAAGGAGCAGCAAGAAAGTCGCTAAAAACACTTGCCTCTAAGGCAGGACTCAAAAAGAGCAAGGCAAGTTCACAGAGCAATGAACTGTGAGAACAAACATGAAAGAGCTATGCTTATCACTCACTGGGAAGCTGTGACCAAAAACGCGGCACAGAGATGCAGTCAATAAGGAAGAGCATACCCTCTTTGCCAGAGGGAGGACGCCTACAGAATGACAGTGGCCCAACAGCAAAGCTCCTAAAAAGGAGACTAGGCACCTACCATCAGCCAATGGCTGTCCCCATCGAGGAACAGCTCTACCAAAACATAAGACTGGGAGTCAGGTCCCCAAAGCCTAAGACCTGAAGCATAATGGGATGGAGCAGCAAAATGAAGCAGAAAACAACAGAAAGGACAGCCACCAAGAAACAAGAAACATGGATACAAGTCAAAGGCGCTCGGATTTGCTCGGATTGACCAATGAAGGAAAAAAAAAAAAAAGACTAAAGGGCTAAACATGGACAAACAACAAAAAGAAAGGAGGCAAAGATACCAGAGGGGATGTGGCGGGGTGGGGTAATCCCATGGGGAGCAACAATTATGCAATCATGTATTGTACAAAATCAAAAAAAAAATTATTAAAATTATTTTTAAAAAAGACTTCTTTCATGTGCAGTTTGGTATTGATAAATTATTTTGGTTTTTGCTTTTCAATGAATTTCCTAATATTTCCTTCTGCCCTGATGTTAATCTTGGTAAAAGGAATAATCTGGAAACTATTTCTTTTTATTTAAATATTTATTGCCAATTCCCTTGTGCTTATGTGTTTACAGGGAAAATCAGCTCACCATCTGATTGATGTCCCATTAGAGACTGCTGAACTTTCTCTTGATGTTTTTACCTCTCTGTCCTTGTCTTTAGCTTTCTAAAGTCTAATTGCATTCTGACTTGTTGTGTGTCTGTCAATCTGGTATTAATTTGTTTGGAACTCTTGGATTTCTTAGATCATAGAATCAGTGCAGTCAGATTTCTAGGGTTTATTTCTATCTGTTTCTTTGCTTTGTTAATTTATATTATATGTGTGTGTGACATCATCCAACAGTTGACTTTCTCCTTGACTTATTTTACTTAACATCATCCCTTTGAGTTCCAGCCATATTGTCACAAATGGCAAGAGTTTAACCATTTTTTTTTTTATTTTTAGCTGAGTTGCATTCCATTGCATTTATGTACCATATCTTAACACTTTTATCTGGATTTGGGAACTTCTTTCTATAACATGTTTATCATAAATAGTGCTGCAATGGACATAGGTATGCATGTATTCCCTTGAATTAGTGTTTGTTTTTTTTAATTCTTTGGTAGACACCTATGAGTGTAACTGTTGGAACATTGGCAGGTGTACTTTTAATGCTTTAAGAAAACTTTATAATTGTCACCATAAGGGCTAGACAAGTATACATCCCACCAAAGGTGTGCACATGCTCCTTTTTCTCCTGGACAAGAATTGTTTCTAGTCTTTTGATAAGGGCAATTCTCACAGGTGTGTGGTGCTATTTCTTTGTGGTTTGATATCATTACATGATGTTAATAAATTATGAGTTTTTTCTGTGCCTGTTGACCACCTGGAAGTTCTTCTTTGTACAAGTGTCTATTTAGCTCTTCCACTCATTTTTATTGGATTATTTTACTTTTCTTTTTGTTGAGTTTTATGATTTTTTGGTAGATCTTGAGTGTTAGTCTTGCCATATGTATATAGTGTATAAATATAGACTCCCATTCATTAGAGTATCTTTTCATTTTAATAATATTTACTTTCATATGCACAAGTATTTTATCTTCATATACTTCTCTTAGTCTATTTTTGCTTTTGTTTCCTTTGGTGTTGGAGTTGAGTCCCAAAATAAATCCCTGAAGCCAACAATGTGGTTTATTCTGTTCATGTCTCCTATACGTTTACACTAACATCCAAGTGTTTTATCCATTTTGAGTTCATCTGTGTTTATGGTGTTAAGTAGTAGTCTAGCTTCATTCTTTTGCATATGCTTGTCTAGTTACCCCAAAATCATTTCTTGCAGAGATTTCTTTCTCTAATGTATACTATTAGCTCCTTTGTCATAGATTGTTTATATATGTATGGTTTTATTTCTGGGTTTACATTTGTCTTTATTTTGTGTGTCTGTTTTTATTCCAATACTATTTTTTTTACTTTGTTTTACTTTGCAGCACAGCTGAAGTCTGGGAGTTTGATACCTCTGTTCTTTTGGTCAGAATTGGTTTATTTGGGGTCTTGAATATATATATATGTACATATATATACATATATATAAACATATATATGTACATATATATAAACTTCAGTAATGTTTATTCTACTTCTTTGTAGAAATACCATTAAAACTTTAATAATAATTATATTGAATATGTGTATTGTTTGGGTTAAGATGCCCATTTTCATTTTAGTTCTTCCAAACCACGAGCAGGTAATATTTTCCAATTTTCTTGTGTTTCTTTCTATTCTTTTAAAAATGTCATAGTTTTCATTAATCTGAACTTATTTTTAATGTAATAAGAGCTATACACATCTTTTCTGCTTGCAATAATTAAAGAGTGAGCATACATATACCTAAACCAAGTGGTCAGAACAATCACTCTCAATCCACTTAAACAGTCATACCCACCTATTATTCACCTACCACCATGTTCCTTGATAAATTCAAGAACATAAAAAGAGTGCACTTACGCCATGTTAGGAGATCCCAAAACAACAACATAGGCAGCTCAAAAAATATGGGGGTGGGGGGAGGAATAATGATAAAACTTGATAACCCTTCCCAGAACATGAAGGTCATGTTGCTTAATACACAACTCTTACCAGAAGACTCAATTGACTCTGACAGAGATGAGAAAACCCTTCACACATCCACCAATGATAGGCAAGGTCACATTCTTCAGAACACAACACCCCTAAAATGAGTCTATAATGAACCACCAGAGGTTGGACCAAGCAAGAAAAACATTACCTGCACTGAGTAACCACAGGTGGGAGGCTCTGTGCTGTTGAATCTATTATGGTCTGGCCCTGCTGTCCAGTCCAGCTTTCAGACTGGGCTGCTGTGGTGTCACCTCAGTGGCTCCCCCAGTGAGCACATCCCATTGCCATCAAGAGTTGAACCCTGATGCCCTATTGACTGGTGTACAACCAACTCCAGGACCTAACAGCTGGAACAGCACCAGAAGACTTTGTTTGGAACTACTGAACATTGTAGACACTATGTTGGAGGAGACAGCTGGCCATTTGTGGCCTTAGAAACTCTTGTTTCCCCAGTCTCCTGCTTGTTAAATAAACCACATTCTTGGATACTAAGCCTTGCAATTGAGCACATGAGTGAGAACCCCCAGACAGTGAGTGACCTGTCCCTTGCCACGATTTGGCATTGCTGTAAGTACTGTTTGAGCATTGCTTTCTTCCCTATAATTTTAAATAATATGGTGTTCTTTAAATTCAGTTTTTTTTCTTTGTCACATTTTTCCTGTCACATGTGCTCTTGGTCAACATTAACTCTGCTTTACAGAAACACACATGTTTACTCGTATATTTTCCCTACCATTTGCTTCTCCTCTGTTGTAGGTTAGTAGCTATGATTTTTATCATGAAAGCCATGCAAATTAGATTTATATCCATGGAAATACAACAAGAATCTTGGGAATGTTTGGTATCTATCCCAACTGTCCCATTTGGTTATATTCATAAAACTGGAAAGGAATTTCAAGAGTTGATTTGAGGTTTAGGAAATGGAATTTTATATGGTCTGATATCATTTACTAATTTTCCAGAGTATGTTATTTGAGCAAATGGGCAGTTTCTCTTAGGCCCCTCGAATGTTCTCTGCTCAAGTTGAGAATTTTTGTGTAGGAGAGTATTTGTGCACTGATAAAGGAAACTCTGTCCCTTTGTGAAAGTACCAGAAGATGACAGATGTCAGGCAAACTTAAACAGTTTGATAGCAAAAGATCCACAAAGAGCTCCTACAGCTCAACAAAAACAAAGCAAAAACCCAATCAAAAAATGGGGAGAATTCCTCTTTTACCCAGTGATATTCCAGAAGCCTGTTGTTCAGTCTCCATGTGGTGTTTACTCTCCTTGTTTTCTTTTCATTGTTGATTTCTAATTTGATGCCTTTATGATCGGAAAAAAAGGTTGGTATTATTTTAATCTTTGTGTACTTGTTCAGGTTTGTCTTGTGGCCTAGTATATGATCGATTTTAGAGAAAGAA
>PVHY01009168.1:0-57723 GCA_004024945.1 Uropsilus gracilis | reverse complement strand
CACCACCTCCACCTCCACCTCCTCCTCCTCCTCTTCTGAGAAACTGATGAGAACGGAACCAGTAGTATAGGGTCCAGTAATTGGAGACCTACAATAGGCATGAGAAAAAATGCTCAACATCACTTATTATCAGGGAAATGCAAATCAAAATCATAATGAGATATCTCCTCACATCGGTAAGAATAGCCCATATAAAAAAACAGGCAGCAACAAGTGCAAGAGTGGATGTGGAGGAAAAAAAAAACACTTTTACACTGCTGGGTGGTATCCAACTGGTCCAGTCACTATGGAAAGCTGTGTGGGAGAACTTCAAACTGTTGACTGTTGACAGCAGAATGCAAGATATGAGAAAGAGACCAAGAGAGAGATGGCTTAGCCAGAGGCTAAGGGTCTATTTGGAAGTAAAGAACTAAATGACAATTTATTAACAAAATAAAGGGGTATTTATAGAGACACAGGGCTTGAGGGTTGGGTGAATATCAAAGGAAGGCAAAGAGTGAGGAAGACAATTAGACTGGTTAGAAAGGAACGCTTTTACACTGCAGGTGGGAATGTAAACTGGTCCAGCCACTATGGAGAGAAGTGTGGAGGACCCTCAAACTTGAAAATGGAACTACCATTTGACCCAGCAATAGCTCTTCTGGGAATCTACCCAAAAGAGACTTCAGTGTGGGTACAAAGGGACACCTGTGCTCGGATGTTTACTGCAGCACTATTTATAATTGCAAGGTCCTGGAAACAACCCAAATGCCCCAAGACAGATGACTGGATGAAAAGGATGTGGCATATATACGCAATGGAATATTACGCATTGATAAAAAATGACAAATTTGATGAACTTTTGGTAACATGGATGTACCTAGAAGAAATCATATTGGCAGAAACAGGTCAGAAGGAAAAAGACAAAAACCAAATGGTTTCACTAATACATGGACAACCAAACAAAAGTACACAACTGCGGGAGAGGACCAGCTGGAGTGGCCAGGGGAGGTGGTGGGGGACTCCCAGGGATCACAATGATGTGAAATATATATATAATTAAAAAAATTAAAAAATAAAAAAACATTAGTTTTTGAGGGGTAATTGAGGGCAGGGGATAGCTCACAGGTGTTCACTATCTCTAGTGGGACTTCCATAGGTAAACACTTTGGAGGAGCAGCCAGGCGCCATCACATCTTCAGAGGATCAATGCTAAATTTTTGTCTCCACTTTGCTGGAGCCAAGAGGGAGTTTTCTCCATCTCACAGCACGATTCATCTGGTCTGTGAACAGTGTATGGCATCAAACTACTGAAAATGGATTTTGCTCCAACAGTCCCACTTCTGGCAATCTACCCGAAGGATACAAAAACTAATTCAAAAAGATACCTGTACTCAGATGTTTATTGTAGCACTATTTACAATAACCAGGATGTGGAAACAACCCAAATGCCCCAAAAGATATGAATGGGTCAGGAAGTTGTGGTATGTGTACACAAAGGAATACTATTCCACAATTAAAAAAAAAAGTTGGTGCATTTGTGATAACATAAATGGACCTAGAAGGAATCATGTTAGTGGAAATAAACAAGAAAGATGAATACTGGGTGATGTCACCTGTAAGTGGGATATAGGAGAAACAAACAAACAAAAGGACAAATAAAATTTAAAACTGTCAGCAGAACTGGAGCATAGAGCAAGAGAAGGACAAGGGGGTAAAATTGGGAGAAGGGTGGACACATGAGGTTAAGGTGACGGTTTATGGGTGACAGGTAGTGGGAGAACCTCAAGGTAGACAAGTATGTAAAATAATATATATGTATATATAAATTTGCAATCAACTAAAAAAAGAAAGAAATTGGGGGCCCCAGTTATTTAGTGCTGATGTTCAGAAAAAGAAATAAAGTGGATGTAAAGATAGCCTTTGATAGAAGCCTGAATCAGTTCATGAAATAGGGAAACAAATTTAAGGTGTATACTTGAACCAAGAAAATAGAGTGTCCATTTGTGTGAAGAGTCTCTGATGATACTGGGAAACTGATAATGGTGGATAGAACTCGTATTGACTGTGGATCCCTGGGGATGAGGGAGAAGGTGGGGGACAAATTCAAGAAACATCAATGGACTTTAATGTAACAGTTTTGTAATGTAAAGTTTGCTGATATTGTTTCATAGTCCCCAATATAACTAACACTTAACAAATTACCTTTTGGTGTGGTATCAAAGAATAGTCACATTATTAGAAAAGTCTATTAAAATATTGCTTCACTATTACATAGTGTGAGTTCAAATTTTGTCCAAATGCTAAAATCAAAACAATATCTTGTAAAAAATTAAATACAGAAGCAGATTATATCTGCTCAGTAGAATCCCATTATCTAATTCCAAGTCAGACATTAGTGTAAATCAACACTGCTCTCCTCATTAATTTTTTGTGTTGGAACATGTACTTGTTTACATAAAAATATTAATGCATGGTGGGTTAATTATTGTAATTTAAAATAAATAAATACATATTTTAATCTTTCTCAAATTTAATATTGTCTTTCTTCTTTGATTGTTCAATTAATTAAAAATATTGTTTAACTGAGATAGCATTCTTTATGACATTGGGTGTGATTTAGAGGATTAGGATCATACATCCTCTTCATATATATTTTATCATATCACATCCAGCACCAAGGTACCAAAAATTCTTCACCATAGTTCATTGTGCTTCCTCCCCACATTGCACACCCTCTCTTAGCCTCTCCCTAAATGGTCAAATCAAACCAAACCACAAATAAATTTTAGAATTACTATAGTTTTAAATAATACATATTTTAATTTTTCTCAGATTTAAATCTTAACTCATAAATTAAAATCAGCTACATATTAGTAATAGAAAAAAATTCTTGGCCGGGCACGGTGGCTCGTGCTTGTAAGCTTCAGCCTATGAAGTGGCCGGGGCTAGGGATAGCGATTCGAGTCCCGCCTCAGGTCCGTAGCGAGACCTAGTTCCAAAAACTAGGGCGTGGTGGTGCGCGCCTGTAATCCCAGCTACCTGGGAAACTGCGGCTGGGGATTGCTTGAGTCTGTGGTTCCCCAGGCAACGAGAGCCTGCGGTTCCACGGGCAAAAATAGCGAGACCTAGTCTCAAAAAAAAAAGAAAAGAAAAAAAAATCCTTTGGACCTGTCAGTTATTTTTAAGAGTGTAAAGGTGTCTTGAGGCCAGAGTTTGAGAGCTGCTTAGTGTCCCAAGATGAGGTCCTTAAAAGGAAGATGAGAACCAACTCTCTGCTTTATATAGAAGACACTCAAATGTTGAACACATAATGGTGAAGACATGTAAAACCAGTATGACTAACACAACAAGGCAGGAAGTGAAAAGTGAAAAATGAGTGGTGTAGATCTATGCTTCTCAATGGGATGGCCACTAGCCACATGTGGCGATAAGCATTTGAAATGTGGCTAGTCCAATTCGAGACAGCTTGAAAGTGCCAAATACACCTCAGATTTCAGACAGTTTCAGAAAAGGAATGAAAAAAATCTCTGTTAATCATATGTATACTGATATGTTAAAAGTCTGCCGTGGGTTTCTACCGTATTCAAATTACACTTGTTTCCTTTTTTTAATGTGGCTACTAGGAAATTTAAACATATTTGGCTTGCTCTTTATTTCTCTTGAAGAGTGCTAGTTTGCATGGGAGTGTAATGAGGATGTACAGGAGGAGAAAGTTGTGAAGGGTTTTGGGCACCATGAACTCTTTGAGCAGATGAACAGGGGAGGAAACTGCAGATACGTGAATCTAGGAAGCAAAGCAAGTAGATCAGCCACAGATCCTGATTCCTGGTGGGGAGAGAGGAAGGGTGAAAATGAAGATTTCCTGCACAGGTTTGACTGAGACTAAATTGGATAGAACTTGTGACAAGAATTTGCATTTTTTTCTTTTCAGGTAGTGACCACTCACCCTGAAGAAAACCAGATGTTGCCCAGTAGCTTATGAATGCGTCTGAACTAGACACTTTCTTCTGTGGGACAGTGTAACCTAAGTTCCTGGAAACAGTCGAGATCAGGTCTACGACAGCGAATTTAGAGTGATGTCCAGAGTATGAGTTTGCAAGGGAGGAAGAGGAATGGAAACTTTCTGGAGAGATGAGGAAGACTCCAGAGACTGATCAAGGCTGGTGGAAAAATTGAACTTTGACCTCAGTTTAGGCATACATATAAGCAGATTGAATTAATTCTTTCTACCTCTTTCAATCTTTATTTTCATATTTCCGTATCTTGCTTTATTTTCCTGAAGAGTTGTAGAATTTTCCCTGCACATCAGGGTATGTATGTCTATCTTGTAAAACATGAAATGACAGAAGTAGCCACTGGCTTACTCCGGTCATCTCTGAAGAGGACTTAGAACCAAGTGAAATGAAGCTTCCCTCCAGCACTGGGATTCTAGAATAGACCCATGTCACAAAAGAACAAGCGCTAGTGCCATAGCAACCACGTACAGAGATACTCAGTGGGGTTGGAGGATGCTGGGCCAGTGAGGGTAGGTGACCTGGGCAGAAGTGGGCCCAAATCTTTGAGTAAGTTTGTCTTCCTAGTGACAATCCCCTGCTGGAATTGAAGCACGGTAAGGTCTATCAGCTGGATGCTGTGATCCTGGCTACACAGCTTTTCTTTCCCAGAGTTTGGTTCACCAGCCTGAGTGGAGTCCAAATCAAGGAAGATCAGACGCCAGGGATTTAGCACCAGTCAAGTAAGTCTGCTGGGCAGGGTCTCAGAACCTTTGGGGGAACCCACTGGGGGAGAAACGAGTATATGCAGCCCCCCCACATACCTCCACCTCCCCCTGATACCTCAGTGCCACCTGGAGTTGCAGGAGCGACTGGAGATGAGAAGAGAGCACTCCCGACTGGCGCTCCAGCCAGCATCTGCTCTTTAAGTTAGCATTTCTAGAACAGAGAGTGGGTGGGAGCCGGCACTAGTAAAGTCCCGGAGACTCTAACACTGACGCACAGGAAAGCCTCAAGTGGGAGGAGAAATGCAAATCCCCTGCTGACTAGGGCGTCTACACCTCGGTCAGCGGACCCTGAGGGGCAACTCTGGACTTGAGCACTGCCTGGGACGGGGCTGAGAAGCCAGGTAAGTAAAACAGCACATCTACTTGTTGCTTCTCTGGCCGCCGTTATTTCAGGAAATGCTTATGCAGGATGCTCACTGGGTTTTGCTGTTCCTTTGGTGTATTGGCAGTTGCTCTGTTTTGACCTGCTTGAGGATGGGTGATTTTAAAGAGTGGGACTCTGCCGTTCGGAGATGCCTCTGGCGCGACTCAGTGGGGACTTAGGCTCTCTGCATCAGGAATCTCAGCAGTGGGTGGGACGGTTGTGGCTGCTGTGGAGGTGTGTCTGTGTGGAGGGTTGAAGGTGAGCCCCTCTTCACTTTCTTAGCCAGCTGCTAAGGAGCTGTGATGTCTGACAGTAGCTCAGGTGCCTTGAAACCCAGCAGTGGCTGGAGAAGTCTGTGATTGTGGCTTTCTTGAAAGCTTGTGATATTTTAAGGCAGGTTATCTCCTTTTGCAAGCTAGAGCAAAAGTAGTCAAAGACGTTCTGGAGGGAGAAACGGTGGGATTAAAAGCACCTTTAGGAGAAGCTGCCAGGTCTAGACACTCAAAGAAAATAGACACTGATTCTGTTTTCAAAATAAATACTCCATTTTTTCTTAGCACAAGGTGATACGTCCTTAAGAGAGTGAAAGCAAAGAAACTACCAAAAGGATTTTTAAAAGTTATTTCCAGAGACTGCAACAGAGACTGTCCTTTCCTATGTCAGCCTTAAATTCAGTTCTCCGGAAGGTGGACTCATGTCCTAGGAGTGCTCTGTCTTAACTTAAGGACAGGTTTGGATTAATTAATCAATTCCTTTTTTTTTTTTTTTTTTTAAGATTAGGTCTCACTATTTTTGACCGTGGAACCACAGGCTCACGTTGCCTGGGGTACCACGGACTCAAACGATCCCCACTCTCAGCCTCCCAGGTAGCTGGGATTACAGGCGCGAGCCACCACGCCCAGCTGTTTATTGGGGACTAGGTCTCTCTGTGTTATCCTGAGTGGGACTCTGAATCGCGACCCCTGGTCCCCGCCGCGGCTTCCTAGGCTGGCGCTTACAGACATGCGCCACCGTGCCTGGCCTGATTAATCAATTCTCAGAAAACAAATTTGCACCCAAATCATTGCAAGAATTTACAGTGGTACTAATTGAAATTACAATGTCGTTTCAACTCATGTTCTCCTTTGTTATTAACTGGAATAAGTAGATACAGATATAGCAGGATAGATCAATAGTAGTATTTGAACAGATGTTCCAATTGTGTCTTCCAGTGTCTGGAAAATCAAGTGTGTGTGGTACCAGAGAGTTGCAGGCTATTTCTTAGGGGTGGACTTCTGGGATGGGAGTCATTGAGCCTGCTTGACCAAAAGGAATTTTTCCATTTTTATAATAATATAATAATGTAATATCTACCTGCCCTATTCAAAACAACATCAGGAGTACCACTCATTCTTCACTTTAACTCATTCTTCACTTAGATTATGCCTAGAGGTGTATTGTGTGAAAGTCTTCATAAATACAAAGTGATAGAAAAAGGAAACTTTATTTTCCTGGTTGCTTTCTTTTAGAAAAACGTTGATAATTTTCTTCTTTACATTTAGATTAGGGAATAGTTGCCCCCAAATGATTTCATATGAGACCTAAGGAATATATGTGTGAAGTATATGAAATTTATTATCATCATGCTGTTGTAGGCAAAAGGAAACCTTAACTTACCTAAAAGATATGTTGAAATACTGTAATGTTTGATTACTAAAAAGTGTTCTTTATGGTTGCTGACAGAACATTAAAATTTTTGACTTTTGAAAAACAAAATACTGTAACTTCAAACTGACATCATACTAATTTCCCTAAGTTCAGAAATATGTCCAATTTGGCTAGTATAGGGTTACTTGGGGAAATACATGCTTTTGTTTTATGACAGCCTGTCAAATATGTATCAAGTGTGGTTTCTTCTTCCTTAAGTAACTTGAGGGTTTAACCACTGCCCAGTGCACATCAGAAACAAAATAAAAATAGGTTTAAAAGCTTTGCATAGCCAAATGATGTGGATCATCACAGAGAGAAACAAAAATATTTATTGGTTCAGAGATATTTGGAACTCAGAGAATTAAAGTCCACAAAAATGCTTTCAGGAAACCCTTCATAAAGCTGAAAAGGAATTAGATGACAAGTCTAGGAACATAAAACTGAGCCTAGAACCCAAAAACGAAGTAAAGAGGAAAGGGTTGAACCAGTTTCATAGGAAAGAAGCTTTTACTGGATACCTCATGTATAAAACTTTAAGAGACAACAGGTCTTAGAAGATACAGGTTTCCCCTAGTATCTGAAAGTAGAGTTTTCCTATGAAACTTTCCATAAGCTGAAACAGAGTAAAAGCAGCAATTGTCACTCATTTACTGTCAACCTTGAGCAATTCGTGTTTGAGCTGCGAAGGTCATCCTACCACGAATTTCTTTCTATCCATGGTTCACATTCACAGATTCTACCAATCTTGGATTTCATTTGGGTGAATCTGTAGATGAGGAACCAACAGATATGGTTACATGCTGATATGTGTACCCTATGTGTGGATTTTCAACTAAGTGAAAGTTAGTACCTGAACCTTAGTATTGTTCAAGGATCAGCTGTATATGAAAAAAATTTCAGTATTCCTCAAGCCAAAAAAAAAAAAAACAAAAAAAAACCCTCCAAATCATGCCAAATGACACATAAAACCTAAAGTAACACATATAGTCAAAGCAGACATGATGTGGTGCATATACAGTACTTCCCAGGGAAGGAGCAAGGTTGTGTTACTTGCTCTTCTGGGTCTCCTGCTTCTGGGACAGCCTGCTGCTAAAAGAAATGCTAAACATCATAAAAGCAAAATCTAATCTGTCATAAAAGCAAAGTCTTCTTTGGATTCTTTTTAGTAAGTAAAAATAGAAACTAAGGTAGGTTCTTTGTTAAGGAGGCTAAATACAAACTTTCAAAAATGAGGGAAGGTATGTAGAAAATGTTAAATGTAGGTTACTTGCCATCAAAATGTTCAGTCTAACAATGTAGATGGAGCAGTGAATAGGGAAGAATAAACATACAAATTTGGTGGGATAGGAGTGGGGTGAGGGGTATTGAGTAGGAGAAGGAAAACTTACCAGAGAAGGTGGAACAGCAGTTCCTATTAGAGAAGGAAGTATTTGGTTAGAGTTAGAGGAAGAATAATGTCTTCTTCGTTACCTGGTGATCTATGAAAATGTTCAGAAGAATTGATCTGTCTATGGATTGCAAACATTCTCTCCTGTTTATTTGGATGACTAGGAAAGGTGAAGAATTTTTCCACTGACAGTTTTATCTTTACTTGAAATTTAAGAAAATATGTGCAAGAGTAACTAATTAACATTTTTTTAAACTCAAATTTTACCCTTTACTTTATAGCATGTCTCAGTGGAATCAAGTCCAACAGTTAGAAATAAAATTTTTGGAGCAAGTAGATCAATTCTATGATGACAACTTTCCTATGGAAATTCGACATCTGTTGGCCCAGTGGATTGAAGGTCAAGACTGGTAGGATCAAGCATTATTGTTTTTTACCCTAGACTTGATGCACTACCTATAAGTATTTACTCTTGATCTGCTTTTGAATCAGTAGATGCATTCTTCTACCTGAAAAAATATTCTCAAGGGTGAATCATTGTCTTTTCTGTTCTCATGTATTGTAAATGAAAAATTATTCCTAATGTTTTGATTTTCTGTGGGCCAAGATCCAGACAAGCTAAAAATTAGCAAAACTATAATTTATATATATCTATCAGACTCAATATAAATATTTTTTCTTTAGTATATTTTACAAATATTCTTTGAAACTCTACAGTCATCTCATTGTTTTATTGTGGTAAAATATGCAAGCCATTTTTTAATCATTTGTAAGGGAACAATTCAGTGTATTAAATACATTTACACTCTTATCACCTCTTCACCATCCATCTGCACAACTGCTTATTCTTCCCAAGCTGAAACTCTGTGTCCATTAAAATAATAACCCCTCTTTCTCTCCATTCTAGCCCCTGGCAAATACCATTTTATTTTCTGTCTCTACAAATTTGACTTTCCTAAATACTTCATATACATGTAATTGCACAATATTTGTCTATGTGGCTGATATTTCCCCTAGCATAATTTTTACGCTTTATTCATGCAGCATGTACAAGTCTTTTTAAGACATAATAATATAATAGTATTCTGTTGTACATATATGCTCATCCCTTCATCTGTTCACTAAATATTTGAAGTATTTTGGCTAGTGAAAATAAAGCTGCTGTAGACATTGGTGTACAAATATATGTTCAAATCCCTGCTTCATATTCTTTTGAGTATCTACTCAGAACTGGAATCACTGTAATTCTGTATTTACTTTTGGAGACTCTCCATCCTGTTTTCTACAGTGGCTGTACCATCTTACATTCCTGCCAGCAATGCACAAGGCTCCCAATTTTCCCATATTTCCTCGCCAACACTTGTTATTTGGTGTTTTTGCTAATAGTCACTCTAATAGATGTGAAGTGGTAACTCTTTGTGTTTTGATTTGCATTTCCTGAAGATTGGTGATGGTGAATATTTTTCCTGTATACAATTTTTTTCAAATCCTTTAAATGCTATCACTATGAAATAGCTTTTTCACTTTAAAATTAGTGTGGTAAAAAAGTAGATATTTTCCTAAGTTGTCTCTTGCTACATGCAACACTTTTGTTTTTTAGGGAGGTAGCTTCTAACAATGAAACCATGGCAACAATTCTTCTTCAAAATTTGTTAATCCAACTGGATGAACAGTTAGGTCGTGTTTCCAAAGAGAAAAACCTGCTCTTGATTCACAATCTAAAAAGAATTAGAAAAGTACTTCAGGTGAGAACCATTTTACATTTTCAAAATAATTAGATTTATGACTCTTAAATCAGTTTAAAAATCAAATATATGCTCATAAGACTCTTCAAATATATATATATACTTCAAATATATGCTCATAAAACCAAATTTAATGGAAAACATGAGTCCTCTTAAATTTTGTGTTTTATTTCATTACTCAAAGTTTATTTTTTATGAAACTGTGAACATAAAAATATGCTGTAAGTGGGAGGGTATGTGTAACTTGCATATGACTTGTTTACTAGTTATGCTCAAATTTGGCAACATGAAGGAGGATTTGAAACATACAGATTTTACTAGGCCACAGGCCTCCTCCCTCTAAGGGAGTACTGGTCTCATTCATAGATGGAGGCAACTTAGTTACATGTATCTTTCTAGATTTGGTTTAAACCTCATCTCCTTTGAAAGTATTCTTTAGCACACTCTCCTCTACTCTAAGGATTCATTCAGGCAAAGTCCCTCTCTCTATGTTCCCAGGCACCTGGAACACATTTGGAGCATGACATTTTGTATATCCTATATTTATGCTTTGTATCTGTCTTTCCCTAATAATGGGTTCCTTGAGGCAAAGATTTCAGCATTCAGCTTTGAATTTGCAGCATCCACCCCAAGGTTGCTTATATGGTAGATGTGTAATATTCATCAGTTAAAGCAGCAAATGAATGAAGTGCATCAATCAGGGCATCTAAAGAATTAAGGGCAGACTAAAATCGAGCTTCTCCCAGAGGGCCTAACTTAAACTGTGGAGATTGAGTTGTGTTGACTGTCCACACAGCATATCAGATGACACAGAAAGCACAAACCTTTCTCATTGAAACAATTTTCTACTCCAAAACTCACTATGTAACAGAATAATCCCCCTTCCCCCTGCTCTGTAACAACCAAGTATATATTCTTAGAAAATTTTACCTAGATTATAACATAAGTGTGCTGGAAGTCACTAATGTTGTGAAAGGGACGTTCATGTTGTTTTGCCTATTGATGCTTGGATTGTACTGAGTTGTCTTTGCCCTTGGAATTGCTCACAGATTTGCCAGACACTTGACTGGGGTGGAAAAATAGATTGTTGCAAAAATAGATTATAGAATTTTCAGTGCATAGAGCAAACTATCTCTTTTGGAAATAAGACATTTAACCTTGGCTTCATTGGCTTAGTGCTCTAATCAGTAAATCTAAAACAAAGGCTGGCCTGTAGCTCCCCACAAGTCAAGTGGGGTCCCTGTTTTACATAGCTTGTGACTAAGAGTTTTTTTGTGTGTGTGTGTGTGGACAAAAATATAAATAACATTAAATTATGTCCTGTAAACATTTTATTAAACTCAGATTTCTGTGTTTTAGTGGAATGCCTTCCTTGCTTACTCATTTCCATATTGACTCTGGTTCTCTGGGTGCTTGTGAGCTACAGTGACAGATCAGAGCAGTTATAATTCCAGAGCCTAAAATAAAAATGTATATGGTGTGTATGTGTGTGTGTGTGTGTGAGTGAGTGTGTGTATAAGGCATGTTTATCTGACTCTTTATAGACAAGTTTACTGACCTGTGGCCGAAAAGCCAAGGGTCTGCAGGTCCTTTGCCAGAATGGCACAGATGTGTAAAATGGGTGCTCATTGGCAATTCCAACTCTGGAAATGTCACTTTGTGCAAGTTACTTAATCATTTGCATTCCTGTCTCATTTAATGTAAATTAGGATGATTATTAACCACTGTTTGGGACGTGAGGAAGACTGGAGCTTTCATTATGGCAGTAAAATAGGCTTTCAATGAAAATTTCTAATTAGTAGGAATAATAAGTTCTTCTGCAAAACCCAGGGTGAGTGTGCAGTCCCTCTTTCTGTCTGGGTGGGGTAAGATTGAGGAGCAGCTCAAGAACCCACAGCAACTCTCAGTTGTATTTCCACTCAAGCAAAAGGTCTTCTGCTTCTCTCACTGCCCTCCAAGTCTTTCCTCTTAAGACCTTCCCCAACAAACTGCCTGAGTTCAATATTCCTGCCCCACAGAAATAGACCTACTCTGCGTTCCCAAACTTGTCACACCAAACTCCCATGACAAGTTCTGAGTCATTGCTGGCACTTGGCCATGATGCTCTGGCCCTCTTCCACCAATACGC
This sequence comes from Uropsilus gracilis, assembly GCA_004024945.1. Lineage (NCBI taxonomy): Eukaryota > Metazoa > Chordata > Mammalia > Eulipotyphla > Talpidae > Uropsilus > Uropsilus gracilis. Next base: position 45,648 of record PVHY01009168.1, on the reverse strand, counting down.
TCCCACTGTTCCCTAGAAGACCTACAGAGGCCCTAGGTCAGCAAGGAAACCTTTGCCGGGAGCTGTAGCCCTTATTCTCCTCCCACGCTAGCACTGGCTGCAAGATAACCAGCATCACCTTGTGCCCCTCTCACTGCTAAATGTGTCTAAACAGGCCACAGACTCTTTGAGGGTAGAAGCCTGACCTCGTTTTTTGGTGATCTGCCCCTCCCTCCAGGAGCTTGTAGGTTCTACTACAAACCAGAAACTCAAAAAACAGTTTGGTGGGTTGATAATGTAAACTGAAAAAGAGCACTTGCTGTTTCCTTCTTAGGCTTCTGATATTTCATTTTTTAAATATACCTACTGGGCATATGCATTCATTCAGACTACAGTAGAAAATAGTAGTAATATCATCAACTATGGCTTTACACATTTGTTTAATTTTAGCACATTATATTCCTGCTGTTTTTCCAAAGACAAAAAAGCAAACTTAATAAAGCAAACTCCTCCTAAAGCATGATGACAAAATGAAGCCTGATAGCCTGAAATATGCTGAAGCATAGTGACCTAAGAAATATAGCCTAGGGGGTCCAGATAAACTGCGCATGACTTACTAAGTTTATGGTATGCAGCCCAGTCTCCCTCAATCTTCCTCATTTTATCTTCCATCACATCAGGCCATGTACTACCACCAATGATAGCTCACCCAGAACACCAGAACATGTAGTGTGTATAAACCCTTACCTTCTTAGTGGGGAAGCTCGGCATTGGAATTTGAGTCTCCTGAGCCAATATGAGTACTAGCCTGCTTCTTGCAGCCCTGGTATTCTCTTTCCTTGGTGCTCCCTCCCACTGAGAAGAAAAAAAGTAAGTAAAAAAAACAAGCTGTTAAATGACTATTGACATTGTTCTTCTCTGGTGTGAATGTTTTCATCCTCAACAGTTTCAAATACAATCCAATTTAACCATTATGGCAAAAAATATATATAACAAGGAGAATTAAGAAGGTCTAAGGTAAATTTATTTTAGTTCTTTATAGAATAACTGAGAGTTTCAATTTCAGTATTTTAACTTACTTTTTCTGTCAGAATTTGAAATGACTTTCATTCTAAAAGGTAAAGGAAAGAAAAACACTTATCAAAGAGTAAAGACAAGTTCTGAGGTGAAACTGTGAGCATGGAACCCCTCAAACTCAACTTAGACCCCTCGAGGGAAGGCATGGGGTCATGACTCAGGTCATGACTGGGAGGACTGCATCAGTTTGAATCCCTGCTCTGTGACATATTTGCTGTGTAGCCTGGGGAAAACACTTATACTCGGCTCAAAACACCAGTTCTTACTCCAGAAGGATGTCAAGAGTATTTTAAAAAAAATTGTAAAACTTGTTCTTAGAACTTACTAAAAATAAATGTCACTGGATCCTTTTTTCACCAAAAGACTTAATTTTTATAACAGTTTTAAGTTTACAGAAAAATTGAACAGAAGCTACAGAAAGCTCCCATATACTCATTGTTGATTCCCTTACCAGTTTCCCCTTCATTGCTATAGCACATTTGGTGCTGTTGGAACAGGTTATTGTTAACCTGAAGTCCAAGACTACGTTAGGATTCACTCTCTGTGCTGTCCAATCCTATGGAATCATTTTCACTGCCATAAAAAATATCTCTGCTCTCCCAGTTCATCTGTTCTTCACTCTCCTTAAACCCCTGCCCACCTTTGATCCTTTTTCATTGTTTTTATAGCTTTGCCTTTTCCATAATGTCAGATAGTCGTAATCAAACTATCTGTAGTCTTTTCAGATTGGTTTCTTTCACTTAGTAATTTGTTTTTGCTTCTTCCATATCTCTTTGTAGTTTGGTAGTTTGTTACTTTTTATTTTGGTATGCTTTTCCCATGTATGAATGTACTGCAAATTTGCTCATAATTTTTTTGGCAATTATGAAATAAGCTGACATTTACATTCATATACAGATTTTTGCCTGGGCATGAGTTTTCAGTGAGTTTAATTGCTAGATTCTTGTTCTTGCATGTATCCTTTCCTCATTCCTCTTTCTATCTTAACCTATTTGAGCTATCATAACAAATTGATGAAGTGACTTATAAATAACAGAAGTTTTCCTTGTCAGTTCAAGGCACTGGCAGATTCAATGTCAGATTTGGCTTCCTGGTTCATAATGGACCTTCTTTTCATTATAACCTGCTATGCAGAAGAGGGGAGGGAAGACTGCCGCCTAATACCAACACTTTAGGGGTTAGGTTTTCAACACATGAATTAGGAGGCACAGAAACAATCTTCTTCTATAGAAATCTCCCTCTTTCTCCCTCGGATAGAATGACTTAAAAAATACTACATATTCATAATTTATAATAAAAGATTGAAGAAAAATGCAAAGAAAATATGAAGCAATTCAAAGTCTACTGGCTTATACTACCATATTAATAATTTATGGATGCTATTACAGACAACTGAGCAAACCATAACCTCCATTATAGTTCTGTCTTTCTATATGTGTTTATGCTGATTATAAGCGGGATTATATTTACTTATCTGTTTAAATATGAAATTATGATGTAATCTCCACAAAGGGAGATATTTTGTTTCATTTACTGTTGTACCCCCTGTGTTACAGTGTGCCTGGATACTTAATAGGGGTTTAATAAATGATTATTAAATAAATGAAAAACTCCATAAGAATACTTGAATCACAAATGAAATCATAATATATAAATCTTTTTAAGTAAAATTTACATTTTTTTTACATTACTTGAATTTTGGTTTAATATTAAATTTTGAAAAATCCAATAAATGTTTTTTCCACTTAGTGGAAAAAACTATTAAAAACATTAAGAGATGGAGTAAATTCAGTATTTCACCTGCTATATATTTCATTTTTAGATATTTTTAAGTTGACACCATACAGTTAAATGTGAAGATTGTTTTTACATTTGCATCCACCTCATCTCTTCACCTCCCAATTTTTATCAATTATAGTTGATCATTTATTTTGTCATTCTATGTGTAACTGCAATTCTCATTTTTTATCTTCTGTATAAGAGGGTTTAGTATACAGCCCTTCTTTTACCATTATTTCTCCATTCCTAAGGTTTTACATTTTAGTTTGATTTTAATTGGCTACATTTGATCAAATAGTTTTGTTCATGACAGTGCTGGTGTTTGAGAACTTTCATGCTTAAGAAAGCCTAATGCCTTAAAGGATACATGGCTGGGTATTAAGTTCTTGGGTTGCTTTTTTTTTATCAGCTATTTGTAGACACTACTTTATAGATAGATATTAGAAAATTATGAAAACATTATGAGATTTTCTATTCATATTGCATTTCCTTGGAAGACTAGAAATTTACATGATTTTTTTCTTAAAATCTTCTGATACCACCAAAGAATTTTTTTGTGTCAACTGGTGTATTGTTCAGTGTCAGTTTTTCCTAAAATCACCTATATTATTTTAACCCCTGACCCCTCAAACTCAGCAAACCCAGAGCATACCTTGGCACAGCAATATAAAAAAATCTCACAGTCATCCTTGGCTGTCTTTTGCCTTGTCCACAATGCTGACTAAGAATACAGGGGTGAAATGAAGGGAACTTGCTAATCCATGGTCATGCAACCTGATCCCATGTACAAGCTAGTACTCATGCCTTATTTTTATGTAAGCAATCTACTACAAGTACTTTCATTTCACTTTCTAAAATTACTCTTTCAAACAATTATTATGAGAGTAAGAATATGTGTGTAACTACATTATTGAAAATATTTTACACCTGACACAGCATGAACACCAAAAAATGAGAGAGGTGCAAGATATAGCAACTAGAGGCCACACTGATAAATATCTACTAAATATCTACCCTGCTCATAGTGAATATTCGGAGAATAGAAGAATGAATTTCTTCATTTCTCAAGAAATTTGCCCTTAATAATGTTCTAGTTGTGAGCTGCATGCATGCAGCATAGTTTTCCTTTAGGGGTAGTTGTAAGTCTAGAAAACATACTCCTTACAACTCTAGATAATAAACTGATCTTGAATGTGTTCTTGTTCCCTAAGTTAGCTATAGCATAGTATTTCTTGGGCAACTGGAAAAAGCATGCATTTGATTACCCAAAGTTTATTCCTAATACTTGGTTTCTCCATGTGTAACATTCAGATATCAGTCAAGGAATACCTGGTACTAGGATTTAGTATTCATCTACATCTTCTAATATAAATGTCAGAGAATTCTGACTTTTAAGACTGCTTTTGACATGATATTCCCAGTAATTATCAGTTTCTTTGAAGCCTTCTGTGCCCCTCTCTACTTTTAGTTTGTTCTCTCCCCATCAGAGAAATCGCTAACCTAAATTTTGCATTTATCAGTATTTTTCTTTTCATTAGTTTTTACACATATATCAACCTCCCTAAATAATTCAACCTATAAATTTACAAGCACTGAACTTGACCTGCACTATAAAGATTCTTCACAACTTGTTTTCTTCATGCAACATAATTCCAAAGATTTATCTGTGTTCATATGTATAACAGCAGTTTATTCATTTTCGTTGTTATGTAGTATTCCACTAGTGACTATATCATTGTTTATCCATTTTACTATTGATGGGCACTCACTTGGTTTATTTCTAGTATTTCTTTGCCTTTTTCAAACAACATAGAGCTGAACATTCTTGTGTGCTTTTGGTGTATATGTTGACAAAATTCTCCATGATATACACCTACCAATAAAATTGATGACTCATGGAATAACTAGTAATTCTATTAGTTAATGCTAAAGTTGTTTCCCAAAATAGTTACACTGCTTTACATTCTGACAGTAGAGTGTGTTCTAGTTTCATATACTTGCTCATACTTTTATGTTCAGATATCATGTACCAATCTTATTTCTTCAGTTTAGTTTGTTGTTTTTCTAACTTTATTCTCAATTTATTTTTGGACTTTTCCCCCTTACAAATATAGTTAAGTTTATATATTTTTGAAATAGACATATATACACCTATATATGTGTATACATTTGGCCTATAAATTGGTGTATATATGTATATACACACATAACATAACTTATATGTGCATATATGTATACAAGTATGCATGTATATACACACATGTACATACACATACGTGTGTGCGCACACATATGTGTATGTGCATGTATGTATATGCATATATATATATATACAGTTTGACTTCTATTTCTTTCTTTCTTTCTTTTTTTTTTTTGAGACTAGATCTCACTATTTTTGCCTGTGGAACCGCAGGCTCTCGTTGCCCGGGGTACCACAGACTCAAGCAATCCCCAACCTCAGCTTCCCGGGTAGCTGGGATTACAGGTGCGCGCCACCATGCCCAGCTATGTTTTTTTGGGGACTAGGTCTCACTACAGGCCCCAGGCGGCACTCGAACTGTGATCCCTAGCCCCAGCTGCTTCATAGGCTGAAGCTTACAGGCATGAGCCACCATGCCCAGCCTGACTTCTGTTTCTAAAGATTTCTATCTATGGATTCTGTTTCTAACTAAATAGAAATGCCAGGTCAATATAACAGAATTTCAAATGTATAGATAATCTTTTCACATTAAGGAATATTACAGAATCAAAACTTTTTTATAGCTTATTAAATAGAACTATAAGCAGGAGCTGACACATTTGTCATGCATTCTTAGACTCCAGAAATACTGATCTCAGGAGCTTGAGTGGTGCAGTCGGTTAGCATATGTTATATGGTAGTGCGAGCAGAACTACTGATCTCAAGCATGGTAAATAAAAAGAAACCGAAGGTCACCAGGGAGATAGAAAAGATTCTAAAGTAGCAAATAAAACTAATATATTATCTATAAATAAAAGAGAAACGTAAAACTAAATTTAAAACAGTAACAACAGAAGAATTCCTTCACAGAACCGAAACAAAATATCGATCAACTTAAAATTCTATATCGATTAAATTATTATACCAAAATTGAAAGCTCACCATAGTTATATCCTTCATGGAAGGAACACTTAAAGGAAATTAAGCATAGATCTTAAGCATGAATGGCAAACTTTCAAAAATACCATTAAAACAAGTGGAAATGAGGTGCATAAGAAATTGAGAGTAGGAAGTAAAAGAGGAGAAAAAATTCAAATAATACCTGTTCACAGACAAAGCAGTGGTTGTAAGACAAATAATGGTTTTCATAAGGATGTAGATTAAACATGAAATAATTTTAAAAGGTGATACAATCAAAGGGGTGAGCTGGAGCTGCAGTAGGGAACTTGTGTCTTATTCTGAGTATGATGGAAGTTGAGAAGTTTGAAAAGGGGAGTAAAACAAACTGATTTGTTTTAAAGCGCTTGCTCTGATCACTAAATGAATGGTTATAAGTCAAGAAATCAGGGAGATCTGCTAGAAAATTCTGTTGCTTTTTCAAGAGTACCATATAGAAGTCTTTTTCTATTACTCTGGACTTACTATCTTTTACTTTATATATTTACTAAGTCATGAGAAAAACTGGTACCAGATACTACTAGTGAATAAAAAACTTTAAAATCTATATAAAATATACTTTGACCATTTTCTCATTTTTCATCTTGGAGTTTTATTGTATGGCTTCTTTTTGTGATCATTTTCTAACTGGCCAATGAATCATCTCTTTACATTCTTGCTTTCTGTGTCACTTTCCACCAGGAATGTCTTTTATAAATATCATATAGCATATCTTCATTCAGCCAACAAATGTTTAATGAGCTCTTATTAGGAAATTTATCACACTGAATACCTATAACATAGTTGGGGAAAATCATGGGGATTATAGTCCAAAAAGCTCACACCTCCTATGTTTTGGTTTTTAATATATAGGAAGTTCTGTGGTTATTCATTAGCAGTTAGTTTTAGAAAGCAAGGGAGAAACGGACATTGGCAGTCTTGTATGGTAATGAAGTAGAAAGTTCTGTTCAGGGTTTGGGGTTAACTCTGTTGCTAGTAATCATTATACTCAGGAACATTTTTCACCCCCTGTGGTAATGACCCTATTAGTGAGAGTTTTAAACTTGCTGGCTGCATGTACATGACCCACACCTCACGTGTTCTTCTCTCTGCACTGCGGTGGCCTCTTTTTCAGAGGTCATGTGGGTTTACCTGCACAAAAATACATATTGGAGCTGAACAGTTCTTCAAAGTTGAGAAAATGGTGGTTTCCTTTTTGCCCAATCTGTGAAAATCATACTGCTGATTCTGAGTAACTGTTAAGATTTTTAACACAAAATTCACAAAGATTTTTTAACATAATAAGATAGGTGATTAGGAAACACTTTTCTAAAACCCATGGGAAGAAAAAAACTTAGCTTTATCTACTGAGCTGCTCTAAATCTGTCAGATCTTGTCCTCTAATTCATGTTAATCTTCAGCCACTCCTCTTCCTTCCCCTCTCTACACCACACATAAAAAGACGTAGGTACAAACTTTGGACCTGGAAATGACCTCATGTGGCCACAACATGCTAGCCCCCAAAGAGCTCTGGATGGAAGTTCAGTCTTTCATGCCATTTGCCTCATTGTGGGTGGCAATTTGTCACTCTTAGAACATTTATTTCCAAGTTCCAATTTGCCAGCATACCCTCCCCCAAATCTGCTTTTCCCTGAGATTATTACCTGATGCTGGTGTGACAATGCTCAGTTTATAGGCTCAGAGACCAAACTGCCTGTTGTCATTTAAGACAAAATATGAAGCAGTTGTCAGTTGTTGCAGAATTTGGAGTAGTCAATAAGAGGTAGATGTGTATGTGTCACAATTCCTTGTCATGTGCGCATGACACTAAAATGGAATCCAGTGTGATCAACTCAAGATCCCATCTACTTGAAATGTCAGTCACAAAAATTTTTGTGCATATTCTTTCAAGCTTTAACTTTTTGCAGCCTGACTAATGGCTCTCCCTCTTAATTCTTTAACAGTTTTATATTTGAGTTTATGATGATTAGTTCTTTCCTTAAAGTCTGATTCTCCTTGAAGTGTATGCCTGGAGCTTCTTCAATCAATGATAACTTTGCATATAGTGGCACTTGTCTTTTATATCAAATCATAGTCTGAATTTTTAAAATAGGGTTTGTAGAATTTGCTTTAGGGGCGTATCTACTCTATGGATATTTGTTGTTTGAATGTTGATTCAAGCATATGGATTTTATTATTAGGCTAGTATTGGTTGTGGAAAATGCAAAGTGAGGAGGATATTGATAAAACTGTCAGTTTCAAAGCTTTTGTGACCAAGAAGGGAGACAAGTGCAGGTAGATATTTTTGAGAGTGTGTAGGATCCACCTTAATAAAAGTTTCTGTGATCATGATTGACAGAGTTGTGGGCTTTTGAGTGATTTCCAAAAGTATGAAAAGGATAATTCAGGAATTTCTGAAGAGAAGTGAAGAAAGGTAATCACACTGGTAGGGAAAAGCAAGAGCAAAACATAACAAGAGAATGCCTGCACCTCACACATGCCAGGCACTTCAGGCATTAAATGTGGGTTGTATGAGGAACTTGAATGCCTTGCTAAGGAGTTTGGATGTTGTCAGTGAAGAGATATCAAAGGTCATTTAGTCACATAAATATATGGATTTTGTTGAAAACATTTCCAGACCTAGTTTTCTCTCTAGGAAGGCCTGCCTCTTATCTGCTAAAAGTTTTCTCCTTCCTCATCCCATCCATATCCTACTTCCCTTCTCCTCAAACCATATGAATTTAGAAAACACTAAGTCGGAGAGTGGATAAATTCCCTTTTCCCTAATGCATGAACTGGGAGGGTGGGGGGGCAGGGATCAAAGAATCCATATCATAAGAAAGACACAAAGACCAGCAAGCAAGAGGCTATGGAGATATTCAGAGTCAGATGTTGACTTTTACTCTCTATTGGTTTGATTTGCTAGGAGTGTTATGGTGGTTGTGAAGAAAAAGTTGTGCAGATATTCACTTATGTAACTCTACTAGTAGTTTTTAAAAATATTTCCTTATTTTATTTGTTCCTGTTGCATGGAGATGAAGATCCCCAAGAACTATCTAGACCATTCTAAACTTACTGTGTTCAGCAAACTTTCCATAGAGATACTAAACCAAAATCAAGGTAGTTTGTAAGACTTGCTAACTTAAACATTTTTCTTTTAAAACATTTTATTTAAACTTTATAAAATTAGGTTTAAAAAATTAAAGCAGAAAAATAAACCCATTTGTAAGCAATAGAATCACTCAATTAGAATTTAGTGTTTTTGTTTTGTTTTGGTTTTTTGTTTTTTTTGTTTTTTTTTGTTTGTTTGTTTGTTTGTTTTGAGACTAGGTCTCACTCTTTTTGCCCATGGAGCCGCAGGCTCTCATTACCCAGGGTACCACAGACTCAAGCAATCCCCAACCTCAGCTTCCCAGGTAGCTGGAATGACAGGCGCGTGCCACCACGCCCAGCTATTTTTTTGGAACTAGGTCTCACTACTGGCCCCAGGCGGGACTCGAACTGCGATCCCTAGCCCCGGCCGCTTCATAGGCTGAAGCTTGCAGGCACGAGCCACTGTGCCCGGCCTCAATTAGAATTTAGTCAATAGAATTCAAATTTTTTCCTCTTTGAAATAGAGACTTCCAAGGAAACAATGAGAAAGAAAATGGAGGTAAAAATGGAGGCATGGAGACATTATTCCAATGGTTTGAGTGACAATATTTATACTGAGAGGGGCGGTAGCAGTGGGGATGAATGAGAGTTGATAATTTATGGAAAGAACTGGCACATGATGAGTAAATAGATATGAAGTATGCGAGAGAATGAGACATAAAAAATGATCAAGGGTCTCAGTTTGGGTGATTACATGGATGTTGATGCATCATAAAAATTAGGTTTAGAGAATGCTTTAGATAAATTTTAAATGATATGCAGTAGGAAGTTAATGGGAATAACTGAAACTAATGGGTCTATGAACTTGCCTATCTCTTCCACAAGACTATGAGTTCCTTAAACACATTCATCTTGTAGCCTCAGAGCCTAACACAGAGTCCAGCACTTAGTGGAGGATCAGTGTCTTGTTTAACAGATGAAACAGACTTAGAATAACAACAGCTTTGACTACACTTTCCAACTTATGACACATTGATTTCTCCTAGCCCCTTCCCCTCTCCATTCCTTCTGTTCACTGTTCATTGCCTGCTAATTTGAGTTCATTATATTAATAATGCTGTTCTAGCGTATACCTAGGAGAATTGCTGGTGCATGAATATCTTTCATATTTGTGGAACCACCACATGTCTCTCCAAGCAGTTTAATAAAATTATTTTTTCTGTCAAGTGTATTTGAGTGCTGATTTTAATGCATCCTTACCAATATTTGTTACTGCTTCCAGACTAATTTTTTTACCAAATTATGATTACCAAATTAATTGCTATTGTCAAATTTCTGTGATTACTATTCAAATTAAGCAACCCTTCATGTTTATGATTCGATAAAGTATGTGTGTAGAGTGGGAATATAAGTTTATTTTCTAAATAAATGGCTATTTTATCATCAATTATTCAATAATTCACCATATTCCTTACTAATTTGTATTTTGTCCATTTGCTTATATTCTTATGTTTGTTTTTAGGTCTGCTATTCTGCATTATTGGTGTTTTTGTTCATCTGCACCAATGTTACACTCTTAATTGCTAGGGTTTTATAATAAGGCATGGTATTTGATTGGGGCAAACCATCCATTTTGTTATTCAAAATATTCGGGGTTAGTTCTTATTCGTTTTTCTTTCATGTAAATTTTAGGAACAGCATTTTAAGCTTCATGAATATTTCTATTGGGTTTAGGTTAGGATTAAATTTATGTATTGATTCAAGCCTTGTTATTTTCATGATATTGAATCTTTTCATTAGTGAATATCACATATCACTATATTTATTCAGGGCTTCTTTGATGTCTTCAAAACTGCTTTTAAGATGTCCCCCAGTCGGGCGTGGTGGCATGCGCCTGTAATCCCAGCTACCTGGGAAACTGAGGCTGGGGATTTCTTGAGTCTGTGGTACACCAGGCAACGGGAACCTGTGGTTCCACGGGCAAAAGTAGTGAGACCTAGTCTCAAAAAAAAAAGTCCCCCCAAATTTATAACATCTTTACTTAAATTTATCTGAAAGATTTTTTTGATAATTTGCAAGGTATGCTTTTTTATATAATAATTCATATATAGTTATTGCTGGCACATAGAAATATCCCTGATGATTGAATACAAACTTTCCTGAACTCTTTCACTGATTATGCTTTTTTAGATTCTTTTATTTTCTCTAGATAATTATATCATTTGCAACTACAGAGAGGTTTGATTTCTCTTCTCCAAGTTTTATGTTTATTTCCTTTTCTTCCCATCTCAGGATTGTATTACAGTATTGAAATGAAGGAGTTGTAGCTGGTGAAATGTTTGGTTAAGACAATGCTGACTATTGGTTTACAGTATTAAGAAAGTTCTCTTATAGTCCTGGTTTACAGAAATTTTTAGAAATCTTGATCTATATTACATCTTATCAAATGATTTCCTGCATTATTAGTATAATCATACATGTATCTCCTTTAAACCATAGTGTTTGATATAGACTTTATAAAAAATATTATTTATTTTGTTCTTTAGATCACAACCTCTGTAAGTGGTTTTTGGGATACCTCTCTCTCCCTCCTCCCTATGGTACCCCTTCCATTCTCTCAAACCCCACTCTTTGTTGTTTACTAGTTGTGCTAAGTCCATTAGTCTCTTTCTTTCCTGTGGCAGTGTCCTTTCCCCAGGTGAGGACTGTGTTGTTGGAACCAGGTGAGCCTTGCTGGTTGGTAGGTTTTCAGTCTTAAGTTTGCATTGGGTGGTCAGTCTGTATTCATTTGTGATCTGTCCATGTTTTCTTGCTGCAGGCTGTCTTCTCCAATCCCATCTCCGCTGCTTTGCTGCTTTACCTTATGGTTCTGGTGTAAGATTTAGGGGTCTCATCCCCAACCAGGGTCGGTGAAGAATTTTCTCTGTTAATACAGGCATCTGTGCATGGCCATTGTAGATCATTTCCTCTGCCTCAGTTTGCAGTTTTGATGTGGGGTCGATTACCCCATCTTTGGTCTTCCTCTCCTCTTGTCTCACATGCACTGGTTCTCTCGGTTGTCCATCTGCTATGTCCAGCTCAGGCTTGTGGACTGGATTTTCGCATGATCCCTCACCCATTCAGACATAGACGTTCTTATAGCGCACCATTGTGTTACTGAAATAAACTGATTTTTATACACTGCCAAATGACTTACTAATATTTCATTTCATTTACTAATATTTCAATTAGTTTTGGTATTTTTGATATTCATATTACATTAACCATATCAAATGAGTAAAACTGTTATTTCTTCTTTTTTCCCCCAAACCAGGGATCACCAGATGTGATACTAAAACACAATTTTTAAATATTTTTTCTTATATATATATTTTGTTTAATTATATTAAAATTGTTTATACTTAAGGTTATAACATAATGACTTGATGTATATATACACATAGTGAAGTGATTACTACAATCAAGGAAATTAATACAACATTTCATATATTGTCATTTTTTTTTGGTGGTAAGAGCACCTGAAATGACATTATATTTCCCATTTTTGATATAGCACTAACTATACTCATCATGGATAAATTTATTCATCCTACATACCTGCAACTTTGTACCCTTTAACCAATATTCCTCATTTTCCCCACTTCCCCATCATCTGGTCATCATATTAATCATCCATTCATTTAGGTCACTAGTTTCTCTCATTACATTGTTCTTATGTAGGTCCCTCATATCTTATGGACATACCATAAATTAACCAGTCCTTTAGAAATGGTATTTAATTTATTTTACTCCATTACACCTTTAAAATTAATGAACTTTAAAACCTCATTTATTTGTATAGCATTTACTTGTATCTTACCTTTTTTTTTGTATTTTACCATGTGTTTATAGCTTACCATCTTTAAGTGCTATAATTTATTTTTTATTCTTTCTTTCTTTCTTTATTTTTTTTTTTTTTGAGACTAGGTCTCGCTATTTTTGCCTGTGGAACGACAGGCTCACGTTACCTGGGGTACCACAGACTCAAGCAATCCCCAGCCTCAGTTTGTGATCCCTGGCCCCGGGCCTTGGCTTCCCAGGCTGCCACCTACAGGCATGCACCAGCTATAATTGATATCTAACACCACTCGTTTCTCCCTCCCCTCCTACATTCTCATCTACAACAAAAGGTCAAAGAGCAAAGAGGACCCCCTCCCTCCCAACCCCCCATCCCAGGGGTCTCATCCTGTGGCTTCTAAAACCACAGCCAGAGCACTTCAATCTATTTCTTGCTATTTTAAAATCTCGAGGGAAGGATATTTCCAGAACAGATTTCACAGAGTTTTCAAAGTCTTACCAAGCGACCATGAGGAACGTGCCTTCTTTTCTTGCTCCTCTGTAAACTAAACCTATTTCCCCATCATTCACCTATCAGTGAATGAAAGAATTTATGAGTGAAGGAAGAATATTTGGTGCCCATTAAAAAATACTTTTCCTTGCATTAGAAAACACTGTGTTTTGTGGTTAGCTCTAAGACAGTCCTAATTATTAGTCAATGAGTAAACATGTACTGTTGATAGACTGCTTTTTATAGGGTCTTTTAATAAGCATGTGAACCACTTTGATTTCCTCTCAGAGGCAGCCAACGTTCATAAATTATTAGGTCTTAAACCACCAGAGTCCAAAGTCATGTTGGTGGTGTCTTTCATTTTCTATAGATTATACATGTTTGCTAATTTTGTTTTACTGGGTTTTGAACAAATTTATCAGAAAGGTAATACATAGCCAACAAAGTTTAGAAATATCTAATCAGAAAGAAAAAAAAATCATCTCTAATCTTCGATTACAGTATATTTTCTGCCAATTATTTCTAGTCATATATATTTTAACTTATTTTTAAAATAGTCACAACTTTCTTGATATATATCCATTTAAATAATCCACCAACCATGAAATGATATTCCATAACATTAAGTGTTCCTTTTCAGCATCATTTTTATTCAAATACCAGTTAAGAATTTCTCATTTTTTCCAGTTTTTCATCAATGTAGATAGTGAAGTACACATACCTACTGTTAGAATTTTATTTATTTATGATTATTTTGTGAAGCAGTAGGTCTTAACACCATCAAAATCACTTGCATAATTATTTTTAATGAAGATACCCATTGTTGATATGAGTATAAAGTGATATATTAATTAAGACGATACTAGTTACAGAATCAAATAATTTATCAGATTTGATAAATAAGATTTTATTTATCATGCATCTAGAAAATGTTGATTATTTGAAAGGTACAGGAGTAACTTTTCCTCTCATTGAAATTCAAGGATCTAAATTCCTTCTCTTGTGTCACTTGACTATTCCAAGGGAACCTGGGTATCTTTGGAGAAAGCCAGTAAGGAAAGAGAGGGAACATGGAAACCAAGCTACATCTCAGATTCCTTAGCCTAGAAATGACACAATTTAATATCTGTTTTCACTGGAAAAACTTGGTATATACTACCATCAGGCAAATGATGGTAGGATATATTATCTTGGGTGGACTGCCACTTCCCATTTCCAGTGATTTACTTCATCTGGAAGCTGGAATTTTGGTGGACAGCTGTATATGTCTGCTACATTTACTAAAACCATTTCAGAAATCAGTTTGTTAATATTAAAGTTTAATGTGGCCAAACAATTTCATCTCTAGATAATTAGTCTTCAGTTTCTCATATAAAGAGATTATGCATATAAAAATGTTCATTATCTTATTATTTATAAAGACAAAATATATAAAAATAATCTAACTTTCAGTGTTCACAATGCTTAAATAAATTGAAGTATTTGATGCAGGCTACACAAATATTAAGACATCAGATCTAAATATACAGAAATGGATACTGACTATAATACATGTTATTGAGTGAAGAGGGAAAACCAGTAGTATGCCCAGTGTGATTAATCACAGGGTGTAAAGGGAGAAAGTGAAGGATGAGATTTCATCAATTTTTCAGTTTTCTGTTATTGAAAATAAAAAATCAAAATTATATCAGTATTTTTAAAACTCAGATTCCCAGTCCTTGTCCCAAATCTATAGCATCAGTACCTCCAAGGAGTGGGATGCAGAAATCGATAGTTCTTAAAGACTTCACAAATGATTCTGATAAATCGGGAACGTTGTGATCATAGCCTTAGGATAAATTTCTAACAGTGAAATTACTACGTCAAAGGGTATGAAAAATGTTAAGGCTTTTGATAAGAATTGCCAGACTGTCCCTTAGTCATGTTCCCATTCATATTCCCAGCAGCAGTGTGTGAAAGCTCATTCCATCTTCAACATTGAGTAGTGCAAAGTGTTTTAATCTTTGCCAGATTGATAAATGAAAAATAGGATATCTGATTTATTTTGAAAGGAGCACTAGTCTGCTGCATTTGGTTCTCTTTTGGGGACATTCAGACCCATCTATCATCCTTTTGAATTGTGTATGTAGAATCATCCCTCTTTAAGTTAGTGTTTCATTATAAAAATGTCTTGGGGGACTTGTTAAAAATTATAGATTTCAAGCCTCCCACTTCCAGTTCTGATTAAGCAAATTCAGAACTCAAGAGAGTGTGCAAAGAAAAAATATACCCCAGGTAGGAGCATCAGAAGAACAGACACCAGAGGTCTTAGGATTTGGATCTTTTATGTCCCTAGAATAGACCCTTAGCTCATGATTTGCCCTCCCTTTATCAAGGATCCAGCTCCCTTCATCAGCTCCTACCATTCAAACTCCTGCACAAATCTTCTCTGTGTCATTAAATCCTCATCGATTTCTCCTTCCTCTACACTCCCCCAAACCTTTGTTTCCAAACAACTCATCCTGACAATCAGACAATGCAATTACTTCAGATAGATGAGAATTGACTTATAGCAATAAAGATATAGTCTAATAAAAGTTGTAGAAGTATTGTTTTAGAACAAGAAGAACTACCCCAGGATAGCTTGGAAAATAGTCCAGCAATAAGTTATATTTGTGTTGACACTAAATTAGAAACTCTGGCAGCACTATAGAAGGTGAAATTTGAAGTCTGACAGCCTTAGAAAATGAGAAAGGAGTGTTCCTCATTATAAACAAAACAGAGACCAATTTTATCTTCCAAACTGGCAAAGATTAAAAACCTTTGAAATCATTTAGGGCTGATTGTGCTTTGAGCCAGGCAGGTCATTCTGATGATCAGACAGGTTTGCAAAGTTTGCTTCTCAGTTGGTGTTCTCAACATTTCTATGCTTATTAGAGTCATGAACAACACTTAAAAATGAGCTGACTCAGCCCTAACCCCGCAATTCTGTTTCAGCTGATTTTTTAGAAATAGCTCCTCTGGTTATTATTACATGTGGCCAAGTTTGAGACTCACTGCCCAAAGTAACACAAAAATTCAGGTGTAGATCTCACATATATTTATAATTCTTAGCCACTTTTTTTTTCTTTTCTTTTTTTTTTTTTTTTTTTTTTTTTTTTTTTTTTTTTTTTTTTTTTTTTTTTTTTTTTTTTTGAGACTAGGTCTCGCTATTTTTGCCCATGGAATCGCAGGCTCACGTTGCCCGGAGTACCACGGACTCAAGCAATCCCCAGTCTCAGCTTCCCAGGTAGCTGGGATGACAGACGCGTGCCACCACGCCCAACTATTTTTTCGGAACTAGGTCTCGCCCGCTATGTTGCCCCGAGCGGGACTCGAACCGTGATCCCTGGCCCCTGAGGCTTCATAGGCTGAAGCTTTCAGGCACGAGCCACCGTGCCGGCTTCTTTGCCACTTTAAAAGGAAAGGATATTTGAGTTGCTTTCTTAGTGGAATTTATTAATTTCCAGTGATTTCTACTACTTCCCACAAATATCCCATTATTTGTGAGATGTTTGAATAAATGTAGTTTCATTCATTCACTCAACTATCTGTATGAGTGCTGAGGAGCACTGATGCTGGGGACACACCTCTCGTGATGTGAACTGTCAAGTGGACAGAAATAAAACAAGTAATTGCTGGTAATTATACTGGATCTGAGTCTCTAAGCAGTATTTAGTGGCATCGTGCTTTAATTAAGAAAGTTAGCCAACAGAAGCTATGCTCTAAATATGCCACCTTGGCCTAGATTGATGATAATATGCTTTTTAAAAACATTAATTCTATGCAGTTATTCCTTTGGATTTATTGTAAATATACACTTGTTTTCACTATAAGAACATTTTTTAGGTTGTTCAGAGTATCCTATATAACCTGAAACTCTCAAGTTTCATTAGACTATTTTTTTTATGATTAAGCAGATTCTTATTTATCTGTTTTTACATTGCAAAGTAATTGTAGAGCAACAAGACCATGAAGAAGGCATGAGTCCAAACTGGAATGCAGTAGGCAGTCCAGTCCTTTAGAGAAGGTGCTACCAGATCATCAATTAAACATTTTCCCCTTATCCTCACCAGTAGACAGAGGGTATATGTGATCTTTGCTTCCTGTGGCCAAAGAGGCAATGGAAGGGCACGATCAAGATTTCTACTCTGCCTGTCACGGCCCTGACGACAGTATTTCAGAGTACCTTCCAAGCAAAGGCAGTTTTTCTGATAATCCAACAGCTTTCATGTTTTTGTTTTGTTCATCATCACTTCAAATTAAAGTTAATGTGAAGGCTAAGTCTCCATGACCATAAGCTTTATTTCAAACTATCCCATGTACTAATCCTTTTTGACTCCTGCAAGGATCATGCAATCTATATAATACAAGGTTTTATTTGATCTTAATTTCTCTTTGCTTGAGTAGCCAACAAAGGCCTGGGTATTTACAACCAGAGTGTTTTTTGACCACCCCCCCAAACTGATGCATGTTTATAACTATTCCTTGTATTATACAACATGATACCTAATTGATTAGGGACTCTTTCACTGTATGTGCATCATACATCAATGTTTCTGACTACTGAGGTCATGCACCAGCCAACACTAAAAAACCAAACGTAGCCTAGGAGTTTCATTGGAAAGATATGGTACAATGTACATAGATGCATAAGGACCCATGAGATACAGTATCAGTGGTACGTAGTTTTGGGGGGGAATCTGATGAAGTAGTATTAAGCTCACCTCCGGTGCAGATGTCTTCAAAACAGTGGCACTTCGTAGTGCAACCATCCTGCTCATGATGCCAATTGTAGTGCAATCATCCCCAATCTGGATAGGTTCTTTACTGGTTCTAGCAGTCAAAGAATACTGGACCCCTCTATGGATTTTACAGGTTTTAATGCTCCCTCAGCGAACCAGGCACACACACACGCCAATCAGGAGACTGATGGCAAATAGGCAGGTTAGGCAGCAGGTGTAGGGGGGCTGGGAGTCAGGCAAGCTCCCCAGCCCCTAAGGAATCTTCATGCTCTTTCTCTGAGCTCTCTGGCATTCTCCCCTTCCTTGTGCTCTCCTCCCAGGGTGATGTTGCCCTTTTATCTCCTCCTTGTAGGCCCAGGTAAACCCGTTCACACCTGTGCGTGCGGCCATGTACAATCATGGGGAGGGCATAATACCACAAGTGCTGGACATAGAGGCTAATAGCAGAAGGGTAAAAACCCTGAAAACTCATTTACCCTACATTTAAGTTCTTCAAGCATAGTTGACAGGCTATGTCCTGCACAAAACACCAGGCAGAGGGACAGGAGAGGGAGGACACTCAGCTTATACCTTTCCTTGAAGCTGTGTGACTTATTGGGGATGATCTAGGTTGCTTTATTTCTCATCATCTTAAGGCATGACACAGGTGAGCAGCTACTTTGATTTAATTTGACCTCTTCTCTGCCCATGAGCCATGGTCCTTCCTAAGGTGAGATACATCCAGTTTATGAGCCAGACCAACCACCAGCTAGAAGGGCACTACACTGGGAGAACCCAATGTCCAAATAGCGACTCTAGAGGTAGCTGAAGTGTATCACTGAGGCCAGGACTTGAGTCCATCCAATTCCAGCCTCTGAACATCAGAAAAGAGCTTTTACCACTGACCAGGAGCTGGGAGAGTGAAGTTGCTGTTTTTGCTTCAGTGAGTGCAGTATGAATGGAGAGATTGTTTGGAGCTTTGTATAAATGTATGGTGAAAGCACATACATAAAAGGAAGATCTCTTGTGCTTAGTTTGGAACAAAGTCTAGAGTTCAAGTTAGACTTCAAAAAAAGTCCTTTCTCTCATCCTGCCTGAAGTCATAAAGAAAGGCTAAAGGATACAACAAAGATTACTTACATTCGAGTCCTCCCTTAGAGCCCAGTTTAAATCACACTTTGCCATTAAATCCACCCCTGCCCCTCTATGAAGAGATATTTTCTTGCCTGACTTTGCACAAAAGCCTTTTCATGCCACTGACTGAGGCAGACATTCCATGGCTGTTTACCTGTCTTTGGTGTCTATTAAGTTGTAAGTTTTTAAGAACACATAACCTGCAATTACTTAGATAAAAGGGCTCTGGTGAACTGATTCCTGATAAATTGACTGTATATAGAGTTATATTTCATTCAAACATTGGAGCCCCAAAAGCTATCACAATCTTGGTGGACTCAAGAAACAAATAACTGATTTTTTGTTCATTTATGAAAGTAATACACTTTCATGCCTATTGTAACAAATAAATGCCAGTGAGAACAAGACTATACCCTCTATGGACCCAACAAAGTTTATGTGGTTGGCTACCAAATAGGCTGTCAGCATAATTTCATCCTCTTCCATTTTCATATTTGCTGTCCACTTCAAAGGAATCCTGATTTCTGAGCATGATCCACAGCGCTGGCCCAATGGCTAGTGAAATGTTTTGGTAGGATGAAAGTGACATCACCTGTGATAAGATGTGTTGTGCTGGCCTCACTAGAACTGACTTCCTAATTCTAATAAATGTTCAGCTGAAAAATAGGCAGTGAAATGGAAAACACGAATTATGCAACTGAGAGTTGTGACTTCCTGTTAAACTTTATGGAGGAGGTGAGAAAAGAACACTAAGAGAGAAACTTATTTAAAAGCTTCTTTTTTGCTATATTGCTGCTTCTTTTTGCTTTCCCCAGTGTCTATACCATACAAAGAGAGCGCTTTATTTTCTCTTCATTGCACTGTATGTATATGCATCTCAGAAAAAATAACAAGTTAGAACTGGAAGAAACCTTGGAAATAATGAATATGTATGCAACAAATAACCAGCAAAATGTTGTTTTTTTTTTTTTTCAGGGAAAGGAACATTGTCTTGATAGATGATCTCATTACCATAACTTTGAGAAGACTTCAGGCTATAAGTTTTCCTAGGTTTTGTGTCTTGCTCAGCTTTAAAAACTTTATTAGCAGCTTAGCTTTGAATGAAGCAATACTTCAGGTTGAGCTTTTCATCACTTCCATTGATTATTATTCCTCATCTCTATCACAATTCAGTTGAATAAGTATAAAAAACAACCTAAGTTGTAGAACTCTTGTGGCCCAGACTAAATGAAAAGAGCAGCTTCCTGTATACCACACCTTTGCTCAGACCACAGCTTTCTCAAGAAACAATGTATTTTAAATATTAGATTTGATCAGCTGTAAACTAGGGAAATCTCTGGCAGGTTTGAACAGAAGGGAAAGGTATGTCAAAAGTGTTACCTATGAAAACCTTTTCTCTTCATAAATTACACTATTTTAAAAGTATAGCATTTTCTAACATTATCTGCTGCTCTTGAAAGACCTTTTTCTGTGAAAAAGTTCCTTTAAATATTTTAAAATTTCTTCCAGTTTTCACTATAGTGGTTTCTATAATTACTTTGGTGTTATTTCTTTGACAATTTGCTGAAGCTCCAATTTGAAGTACTCTCTAAATTATATCTTTCATCTTTGAGATCCCTTTGCAAATGGCAGCAGGAAGGTAAATGTTTGCCCTAGTGGCATCTAGTTGCCCTCTTATAAATTCCTCTTATAAAGTCCCTATAAATTCCCTGAATGTCTTAAATCCATTCAGCCTTATGTAAGTTTCTGAGTAATTTACATCAAATAGTAATATCAAACTTATAAATCATTTTCCCTCTTCTTGTATTTAATAAATTTTGAATGTTTGTCTCTCATGTTTCAAGTCCTATACTATGCCCCTGCCGTGGGTCACATTTGAAGAAGGGAAAGATGGAGGAGGTGATGCTTGCTTGTTGCAGTTTTTTTTTAGCAGACAGATTAGTGCCTTGCAATCATTGTGCAGTCCAAATGTATGGAATAAATGAGTGAGTGAATGAATGACATTAACATTGTCTTCCAATACTAGCTATAAATGTATGGCTAGAATTTCATTAACAGAGGACTAGGTAGGAGTTACAGTTGGAGAAGACCATGTGTACAAAGATAGAGGAAGGAAAGTGATGGAAGAGCCAGGAGAACCTGGGCCAAGTAATTTGTGGGAATATTTGACCCATGCATATGAGTTTTGGAAAAATGAACCAAAACTTTCTAGAGCTATGGGTATGCCCTTCATGTCCTTCATGGGTGAGAACGTTAACAACTGGCAGGGCAGAAAGTTCCTCTTCTTACAAAGTATTTTTAATTTCAATTTTTGTTTTTAAACATTCTTTTTTAAATTTTTTTTCACAATATAGGATTTCGCCCCTCTCCCCTCAGGTGAGGTCACTATAATTATCCCACCGCCAAAGTGCCCACAGCCCTCTACCACACTCTCCTCCCCCGCTGTTCTCAGGAAGGGAGGGGGAGGAGTGGGGAACTGTCTTTGAGTTACAGTTTTCAAAGGTCAGTCTTACATTTATCTTTATTCCTTTGTCTGTTCATTTCTCTGCCTTCCACATATAAAGTAACATATGAAGCCATCTGCTTTTTATCTTTCTCTTTCTGTCTCACTTCACTTAGAATAATCCCTTCCAGTTCCATCTTTGTTGCCCCAAGTGGCATGAGTTTGTGTTTTTTGATCATTGGGTAGTATTCCATTATGTGTATATATACCATATATTCCTGATCTACTCATCTGTTCTGGAGCATTTAGACTGTTTCCATGTCTTGGCTATTTTAAATAGTGCTACTACAAACATAGGAGTGCAGGTTTCCCTTTGTCGTAGTGTTTTTTGTGCTCTTTAGATAGATACCTAGTAGTTGAATAGTTACTTAGTAGATCACATGGTAGATCTATTTATAGATTTTTGAGGAATCTCCACACTTATGTCTATAGGAGTTGAACCAGTCTACATTCCTACCAACTCTGTAATAGGGTTTCTTTTTCTCCACACCCTTGCCAACACTTGTTGCTTGTGGTTTTTTTGATATGGGTCATTCTCACAGGTGTGAGGTACTATTGTATTGTGGTTTTGATCTGCATTTCCCTGATAATAAGTGATGATGAGCATTTTTTCTTATCTGTTAGCCATCTGCATGTCTTCTTTGGAGAAGTGCCTGTTCAGTTTTTCTGTCCATTTTTCAATTGGGTTGTTTTCTTTCTGTTGAGTTGTATGAGTGATTTGTAGATTTTTTATAGCAACCCCTTATCAGATATATGGTGTGCAGATATTTTCCCTCATTCTGGGGGTGTCTCTTTGTTTGATCATTGCTCTTTTACTATGCAGAATTATTTTTCTTAATATTTGCTCTGCTGTTGAACTAAAGATTTTGTGTGTAATTGAGTCCAGTATAATTACTATTTTTAAGAAATGACTTTGGATTTTTCTACCTATGGATAGCCCAAAAGAGTCCTAGACCAAAAGTTGTGTGTACTATACACCCACTCATTAACTGAGTGGTCTTACCCTTCTAATGTTTCAGGATTTTTTTAGTTGCATAATAAGGCTGATAATAAGATGTTCCTCACAGAATTGATAAAAATAAGGTCAACTCTGGAGAAGTAGTAATAACATTAACAAATCTTTCATTTCTCATACATAGATTTACTGCTTCCTTTGGTTCCACCACTATCTTACACTAAGAAATGATCATGAAATAGTGTCTGCTTGTGTAAAAAAAAAAATGTATGTATGCACATCGTGCATATGTATAGCTGCATTTTATAATGTTATATGCTTAGTATATGGTGTACGTGCTCTCTACTTTCATAAATGTATCTTTACAATCACCTTATGAAGTAGTTACTATTACTTACCCAATTTTACAGATGAGAAAACCCAGGCTTAGAAAAGTCATAACTGCCCAAAGTCACATAGATAAGAGGTGAGAGAACTAAGAGGTAATCTCAGATTTTCTGTTCAGAGACTGCCTAAAATAGTACATACATGTAGGTAATTTCCCTAAATTTCTTTTTTTTTTTAACAAGTGTTCATTTTAATGTAACTTTGAAGTGGCACTGTAAATTGAAATAAGGAGATATTACTTCATTTATGAGATTGGCTACCAGACTTTCTCAAACTCATGTTATTTAAGCAATATGATGTCCAGCAACAGGAGGATCCCAGGAAGGTTTACACACACACACACACACACACACACACACACACATTTCCCTAAATTTCATCTGAAAAAAAAAATACCCTATAATATTTTAACAGTTTTATTGAGGTATAATGACATATAGTAAACACATACTTAAAGTGTACAATTCAACAAGTTTTCACATAACTATTCTCCATGAAACCTCTACTATAAAAAATAATGAACATGTGAACATATCCAAAACCTCCACAATATTTCCAAAAGCCTTTTGTAACTTCTATCTCTTCTTGTCCTGATCTGAATAGCATTCCCAGGCAGCCACTGTACAACTTTGCTCATTACAGATTAGTTTACATTTCCTAGAGTTTTAGTAAATAGAATCATATATTGTATATACTCCTTTTAAAACAATCTCTTTCAGTCAGCATGATTATTTTGACATTTATCTGTATTTTTGCATGGATCAACAGCTCATTTATTTTTATTGCTGTGTAGTATTCCATTGTATAGACAAATAACTTGATTATGATAAATTGAATATGATAATTTAAAATAATTCCTATGCCCTAGAATAAGTAAAAAGTGAAAAAGCAAATTAGAATCTCAAAGTTGGTAGTGTTCTTTGATATAGGTATAATGCAAGTTTTCCTGAAATATTAAATAGGTCTCTAAATTGAAAAAGAATGAAAAGGAGCTTAGATAGGAAAGAGAGGGCAGATTAGAACTCCCAGAAAGGCCAGGCATGGTGGCGCATGTCTGTAAGAGGCAGCCTAGGAAACTGCGGCCAGGGATCACGGTTCAAGTACCGCTCGGGACACATAGCAAGACTAGTCCCCAAAAAAATAGCTGGCTGTGGTGGCATGCACCCCTAATCCCATCTACCTGGGAAGCTGAGGCTGGAGATTGCTTGAGTCTGTAGTACACTGGGCAACGTGAACCTGCAGTTCCACAGGCAAAAATAGCGAGATGTAATCTCAAAAAAAAGAACTCCCAGATAAAATATCACTCTGGTCTTTCAAACCCTATATAAATTTTGAAAATTTACTCATGTATGCATGCATATAAAAATGTATATTTTATGCTTAATATATAATTAAAATATATTTAATACTAAATGTGATGCTAAAACTGTAGAAATTTTCTGGCAATACCACATTGTATTGTATCAGTTCAAGTGAATACATATTTCCTTTGGTGATATTGCTGTGTGAATAAATTCTTCCACTTTAAATGCATTTATACCACAGATAGAATCGTTTAAACAAGACAGATAACTCTCTTTTCAGATTTGCAGATCGAAATTAATGTGATACCTGGCTCTGGTTGCTGTGGTAGTAAGATCCATGTGTGTCAGATAGGTGGTGGCGTGGGCTTCCCTGAGTCTGTTTCCATGTTTGTAAAACAAAATCAATAGCTTGTCCCAAGGGCTGCATTGGGCTTTAAGTAAGAAGGTAGTTAAGAAAAAAGGGTATTTAAGAGGAAAAATAGAAGTTACTTATAAATGGTTCTTCTCGCTCTTTCTCTCTCAAGTCCTTTTTTTCAGAATTTTTTTATCTTCTCAGGGAAAGTGAGAACTTCTTTACCCATTACTGTTTCAGCAGTTTACATCTACTTTTATAGTCATATCCATCGCAGAGATGGGCATATTGCTGGGACTTGAATATTTATAGAATAAAGACTGGAAGGAAACCTTCCTGTCACTGGCATCTGAACCAAAGAGGGGTGGTTGGGGGATCTAGTTCCCACAAGAGGCATGAGGAAGTCTCCCTGGGGAACTGAGGCTGTGGTGTGGCAACATTTGCCACAGGATCTGCTAGATGGTGCGGTGATTGGATCCAGGTGGGAGGTGACAGCTCATTTTTGAAACTAGAGGTTCGCCCATTTTGCCTTTTTCTGTCAATGGGGCCCCCTGAGAAATGTAACAGCTTATCAAGGGCTGTTGAACAGAGCAAGAGTGTTGGCACAGAGGCAGTGATTAGTAATCCAAGTACCTTGCCATTGTCAGAAACCCAAACAAGTTTCCAGGGAGTCCATCAAGAGACCCTGTGAGACTTGGAACACTTAGAAACTGGACCAGGTTGAGTTAGAAAGAGAAACTGACAAAATTGTTTCCAACATCATCAGTAGCTTTTGCTTGGGCTATAAACCTGCGTTTGTAATTAAGCGCTTTCCACCTGTGGTTTGATCTGCAAGAAATATAAATGCTCAATCTGCATTCCCTTCCTTTCACAGAGATATGAGGCAAGAAGGATAGCTAAAATGGAACTCTAAATGACCCCATAAAGTCAACAGTGGGGTGTTTTTGGGAAGTGGGATGGGACTGGAAACAACAGGATGAACACATTTTAAGAACTTCTGGAATAAGAGAAATCCAGTGGAAGTTAAAAATTAAAGAAGACTGGTTAGCATGTTTAAACTTCCCTGTCCACAGAATAACTTCTGGAGGTTGCCGCCTTCTCAGAGACTGAATGACCCTATCAAAAAGACACTTCTTAAATACTCAGTTTTCCAACTGTGAATTAGATGATTCATAGTATCTATCTGGCCAAAGTATTTGGAAGAGGACAAAGGAGAACAGAGTGAGGAGAGAGGAGGATGGCAAAGTGGACACAGATTGAGCACAGATCAGTGTCCACAGCCCCATGTTGAAGGAATGCTGCCCCGAGTCTCCTCCTCAGCTGAACCAAAAGGAAGCATCATTCTGGTTTCCTTCCCTCTCTTTGAAAAATGGTTTATCATACTTTATGAATTTGTATAGCATTTCACCAAAATGAATAGCATTTCCTTTGAGCCTCTGAGAAATGGCAATATCCCGCTCCCCCCCCCCTCAGGGGTGCTGAGACAGCCACAGGAGCAGTGCTTAGGGTACTCCAGGTGCTTCCTAGTTAAAAGAGCCTCTGAAAACACTCCTTTCTCAGTGGTAGAACTGCACTATCGCATTGCTAATACCTGTCCGTTTGTGAATAGATAGGTGGTGAGTGTCTTTGATAAATTGGAAAGTAAATAAAGCTAATATTTTTGTAATTTTCCATTAGAAACCAAGAGCTTTCTGTTTTTGCCAAATGGAAAAAGATTTGTCAAGCACAGTGTTTTACTTTTCAGTTAGTTTAGTAGACATGGAAAATTCAATTAAGAAAAAGTATTTTGTGAGTGAATTGCTATTAAATTGTTGAGGGCATGTACCCAGTGTTTTAGAACTATAGGGGAGTTTCCATTATTAAGTAGTGCTTGTTGTGACCTTTTGGCTGGTTTAAACCTGTCAGGCCAACCACGGAACACAGTCCCAGGGTGCTGGCTTGCTTCTCCTTTTTACCTATTCACCACCCATGTTTTGCTGATGCTGAACCAAAAGGTTTCCTTTTTTGAGAAAAATTTTGTCTGCTTAGCTTGTATAACTTGCATGAGGGAACTGAGGTGTAATTAGAAACAATTTTGTCCTTCCTTCCAACACCTTCTCCTAAATTCGTTATTGACTTCTTTTCCTTGAATAGGCCAAAATCATTTTCTCAACGTTTCTAAAAGCATCATTGTACATATAAATGAAAAAGCATGTTTCTGAAAGGATTTTAATCTATAAAGAACAGTGTCGTTAGGTTTATAGTTACGTGTTCTAATTTTTCTAAGTAATTCCTTTCATTTTCTGTTATATCTATAAATTAAACAATAGATGGCATCTTTTTTGCTATTCTTAGAGTGCTTCCTAAATTATACTTAGATTTTGGAGATCATTGAATGATGTCTCATTATAAAATGTGGGGAATAAGAAAGAAAAATGTTCTATAGAAATTAGGGTCCTTCTGGCTATAGAAATGTTGGGTCTTCCTCACTTAAATACTTTCTGAAAAGCTAGGGCTATCATTGGGGTTCTCTTTCCATGACCATACAGACTTGCAGAAAGCATTCTTGATAATCCATATGGAAAATCAAAGATGTTATACTTGATGATTTCAGCTTAACCTGGGTAAACTGAAGCCATACTCACCGCCTTTAAAAAAAAAACACCACTTCAAAACCATAAAATAGAAACAGAATGTAAAAGCAATAGCATACTGTGTAAATACATGTGTTCATGAAATAGACTACACAGGCTGGATTCTGGCTCTGATTTACAAGCTATATGACTTTTGGCAAATTATTTAATCACTTGGCACCTGGCTATCTTCCCTGCAAGAAGAAGAGAGCCGCAGTGCTGCGCATGACTCCAGGGCTGTTTAAAGACGACATGACATAGTACATGGAAAGAATTTAGCACAACACTGACACTCAGAAAACCCTCAGAAAAATGTTGCTTTATAAATATAATCCTATCTAGGTATATAGGTGTATAAATTACATGCTTATTTAAGACTAGTTATGGGCAGGAAAAACTTTAAAGAATAAATAATGATGATCAGTGGGTTTGGCTCATAAACTTGCTTTCAATACATACTGAGATCAACACCCTAGGCGTGACCAGGGAAATCAAAGGACTCTTGGGTCTTCAACGATCTCAGACAACAAGGCAGCTAATCTCGGATCTTTTCCATATCTGTCATCTTAGTAGCCTCACTGGACACCAGAAGAAACAATAAGTTTGTTCCATTTCATATACCAGTTTCCACTGATAGAAAAGGTATTGAAATACTTGAATTCTATGCATACTTAAGTCAATATCAATCCAACATCACTTGACTGACTCTATAGGTATGTCACCAAGCCCTAAACTTGTCACCTCTTCAAACAGAATTACCCTTTCTCATTCAGAGGCATATAGGAATGCTTCCTCATAAAAATGAGATTTCCCCACGTACCATAGTATTCCTCATGGGACCTGGTCAAATTCCAGTGCCGGGCACAGGTACAGTGTCAAAGTGATGTCCTCTTGCTCTGCCCGTGAAGGAGGTATGTTTGCTTCTCTGAAAATGATTTGTTGACGCAAACACATTTTGTCCAGAAAAGTACCTCATATCAGACGCATTTTAATTTTTTTTTTTTTTTTGCTTAAGCAACCACTAAACCATAAAATTTCAACAGATTCAGGCATGTGTTTTGATTTGTCTTCTGTTCTGCCAAGTTGGAAAAGTTCCCAGTGCAAGTAATTTATTTGCGAACAAAACCACACAAGCCCAAATGAGACCCCAAGGGTTACAAGTTCTTTTGTAATATCTGTGTTCTGATGGATGGCTAATTATTTTTGGCTTGAGACAGGTTAATAGCAAAACAAAAATGAGGAAAGCTGGAATTCTAATGCCATTAAATCTAGCCCTAAATGTTTCTGATGGTTCAGTTGAGGCCATAATAACCTGACCAAAATTCCTCAGTAACGGAAAAGTTAACTGTGGGTCTTTCTATTGCAAACATCACAGACCCCAGAGATACACCCACAGTCTCATACCATCCACAAGCCCTGTAGGCTGATGTCAACACAATCCCATTCATATCTACTCACAAGGATAATTAACTATTATATTTAGAGGCCTAAACAACCTAAAGTACAGCCTAAATACCCAAGAAGAAAATGGTTCCAAGACTGTGACCTAACCAGATGATTCAGTAACGTGCACCTATTTAGCAGCTTGTTTTTGAGGACTACTTAGAATCATGGAAAAATAATCCTGAAGTGCTACTGATGAAGTGAAAATTATGGTATACGAGTTCACATCTCAATCTTACATTTTATAATATACAATAGGAAAGATTAATTTAAAAAAACTAAAAATGCCTAAGAATGTTACTAATGCTTATCTTTAATGAGTAATATTGAGGGTGATTTCTATACATATACTTGTCCTTTGTTTCGCATATTTTACAGTGGCTACAGAAATTATCTTTATAAAATTACACATCACTTACCAACAGGCATGCATTCTGAGACATGTGTCTGTTGTGTGTCTTCATCCTTGTGTGATACTCATAGAGCATGTGTTATTCTCCAATCTGCGCTACTTCATTATGCTGTGCAGCAATTCAATAGGGTGTCTTGAGAGAGGAACTACATTATCTGTGACTTCTTCATTCTTCTCTAGTACACTAACAGTGTGTGCTACAATGTCACAGGACAATAAGGGATTTGGGGGCCACTGTCATATGTATAGTCTGTAGTTGACTGTAAAATTGTTTTAGGACTCTGAACTCGGAAAGATGATGCTATTTCAACAATCCAATGTACTCATAATCAACAAAGGGAGAAAAAGTGGTAGCTAAAAAAAATACTCCTTTTTTAAAAGAATGTAAGAGCTTGAATCTGGTGTGTGAGGTACATGCACCTACCTGTGCCTGTGATTTGGGTAAGGAAGTGAAAAGATGTTAGCTTTTTTCTATTGAGAGATTTTGTAGAGGAGTATAGTGATCCAGCATAGATTTTAACAAAACTTCTAGTTGCCTTGTTGAGAATAAACTTTTGGTGCAAGGCAAGGCCAAAAGCAGGGAATAGAATTCAAAGAACACAGTTGAGATCAGGTTAAATGAGGATGGTAGTGAAAGAAATGATATGTGAAGGGTTGGATTCATCTAGTTAGGCATACAATGTTGATTTTGGAGACTTTTTCCATGTTATTGATAATACAGTGATTTAAATGTCAGATGTTTATATCATATTGCTTGTGTTGGATTTAGCCGGGCGTGGTGCTGCAGCATGCCTGTAATCCAAGCGCTGGGAGGCAAGAGACCAGGGATTGCTTGAGTTGGGGGTTCTAAGCTACCGCAGGCAACATAGCAAGACTTAGTCTCTCTCTCTCTCTCTCTCTCTCTCTCTTGTGTTGAATTTAACAAACATTGAGTATCACAGGTTTTCTTCTTGAAAATAGTAATAGGCCTGGTTGTACCTTTCCTTCTCAAATACCTGCTCCTATACCAACAGTAACCTAGTCGCAACAGAGTCAGATAAAATGGTCTTCCCCTCTACCCAATTTTCAGAAGAACCAAGTCTTAGTCCGGGGACCTCAAGCACCAGCCAGGGCCCTTCTTTTTCAAGTAAAATCAAGCAAGATGAGAAAAGAACAATAGGGAAGGTTTTTGCCAAGTCAAATTTATTCCATTTAAAAGGACAAGTCTTTATTCTGTAGTGAAAACTTTCCAAACCTTTGGGATAAGAATATTCTGTCATTTGTAAAATTATGATGATGTATGTAGTGTGTACTATGGACCTTCTTGAATATACACTTATTTAGTGAAATAAAAGGTTGATAACATTATATCACTCTCAAAAATTTTGTGTACTCTCCGACACATGAACTCTCCGAACATGGAAAACGCAGCATCTGCCTGCATGTCAAAATCTTTTTCAGATATTCCTATTGGGTGTTTTTGTAGCTGAATATGAAATGGTCACTAATTCTAGAACTTTTTTTCTATGATACACAATCATCTTCTCTCAGAAAACAAGCGTGCCTTTGTTTGAAATCGAATGTGAGAAAGTCCTAATTCATTTCTTTATCATCAAAGTTTTATTCAATTATAAAATGGATTTTTCTTTGAATAAACAAGTAATGCTTATAAATTAAAGGATTTGGGAAAATGAAGAATGAAAAAAAGAAAACAATTACCCATAATCCTATCATCCAGATTCAACCACTGTAAATGCTTTTAATATGTTTTCATCCTCTAAAATGCATTTAGGTGAATAGATACACTTTTCCACAAAATGGAAGTATACCATTGTTTCTTTAGTGTAATCATCAAAAAACTACCACAATGACTGTGGTATCTAAAAAACTTAAGCATAAACCTATCACATTTAGTTTCAAACCTTGATTGCTCATCAGAAATATACAGTAAAACTACCAGTATTTTAAAGGCAGTGGTGATAAATGTTTGCTTCAGCAGTACATATACTAAAGGCAGGGGTGATAAGAAATGTTGACAAGCTAGGGAAAAACATAAATGTGCCAATGAGCAATTTCCTTCAAGTTAAATAATGGTTAATATACATATTAAAGACATGAGCATCTTAATGGAAAGAATTGAGATGCTATGGACAAGGAAATATGGAAAAAATTGCCAATTGAGCATATTTTTAAACAGAAAAAAATGCTTGCAGGTTTAAATTTAAATTTAATACTCATGACATGCTAAAAGTTAATGTATTTTTGCTAGTAAACTAGTGACCACTATTTTTAAAAATCAAATCATACTTCAACTTGAAATGATTCAATTCTATGATTAAAAGAATTCAGGGTTTTTATTTTTGCTATTGCAGACTCTCACAAGATATTTAAATTTTCACACATCCATAAAGAGATACTTTCTCAGTTTACCATGATTTCTGGAAGTCATGCCACTGACTTTCAGTTCACAATTGGATACAAAAATTTCTCTAAACTTTCAGATAAAAAACACAGAGAACAAAAGGACAAATGTACAGCATTAAAGCATAAAGTGACTAAAGACTTAAAGAAACAGAACATGAATGAATGAATTCTATACCAGTATCAAAGTAAATAAGGAAAATAAATCCTCTATTCATCTAGTGAAATATTGCCTGACAATACTTCAATTTTTTTTAATTTTAAAATTTTTTGTGTGTGAGGAAAACAAGTTATATACAGATAGGTATACATATTACAATACCATAATTATAAAATTATAACCATGCAAACTAATATATTATTTACTGATGTGTGATTTAAAAGTTTCAAATACCACAGGAATGACAAACATCAAATCCAGTGTACTGATTATTATTTCTGGGAATGTATAATGGGAAATAGGATAGAAGAGATATCCATAGAGAATGTCAACTATATCTGTGATGGCTGATTTTTTTTTAATTTAATTTAAAGTTTTTAAATTTTGCATATATATGTGTATTTATATTTATATTACATTACTGTGTACCCCAGGCTTTCCCACTTCCCTAATACCTGTTAACCATCCTACTCTTCTGTGCCCTTCGCCTCCCTCGCCTTTTTCTCCCTCCTCCTCTTTTGCTCCATTATTCAGTCCCATTGGTTGTTTCTAATTTTTCTTATTTGTTTTTCCCTATATCCATCATATAAATGAGACCATCCTGTATTTCTCTTTTTCTTTTTGACTTATTTCTGCTAATATGAGTCTTTCTAGTTCCATCCATGTTGCTGTAAATGGCATGTTTGTCCTCCTTGATTGATGCGTAGTGTTCCATTATGTACATAGACCACATTTTTTTCAGCCAATCATCGGTTTGGGGACATTTGGTTTATTTCCAAATCTTGGCAATTGTAAATAGAGCTGCAATAAATATGTACGTACAGATGTCCTTTTGAATTAGTGTTTTCATGCCCTCTGGGTACATTCCCAGTAGTGGGATTGCTGGGTCAAATGGCAATTCCACTTTCAATTGAGGGTCCTCCACACAGTCTTCCATAGTGGCTGAACCAGTTTTAACTCCCACCAGCAGTGTAAGAGAGTTCCTTTTTCTCCACATCCATTCAACACTTATTGTCCGTTTTATTTATATGGGCCATTCTTACTGGTGTAAGATGGTATCTCAGTATGGTTTTAATTTGCATTTCCCTGATTATTAGTGATATGGAGCATTCTTTCATATACCTATTTGCTATCTGTACCTCCTCTTTGGTAAAGTGTCTTTTTAGTTCTTCTCCCCATATTTTGACTGGATTTTTTGCTTTGTTTTTGTTGAACTCTAGGAGCTCTTTGTGGCTCTTTGTTATCAGACCCTTGTTACTTGTCCGGAGGCCAAAAATTTTCTCCTGGTCGATTGGGTTTCTTACAATACTTCATCTTTGTAATAACTGAGTAATAGTCCATAGTGATATGGAATTTTTGTCAATTCATTCATCAATGAGCTTTTTCATTGTTTACAAATCTTGGTTATTGTATCCAGTACTGTGACAAAGGGATACATATATCTCTTCAAATTTATGCTTTCTTATTCTTCAGAAAAATACAGATGGAGTAGCTAAATAATATGATATTTCTAATCTCAATTTTTTTAAGTTTTCATTCACTTTTCCCTAGTGACTGCACCAGTTTACATTCCCACTGACAATGTACAAGGCTGCCATTTATTCAAACCTCACTAACCTTTTCTTGTCATTTTGAAATAGCCATTCTCACAGGTGTGATGAGGTTTCTCATGAGTGGTGGCAGTCTTAATGTAGTTTATATAGAAGTGAATTTTTGTGCTGAAAACTTGAAACTTATGCATATTGTTATAAACCAGTGTTACTTCAATAAAAATTTTTTTAAAGATACATGGTTGAGACTTAAGAAAAGATACACCTGTAATAGGAGACTTCCAAACTCACCATAGCAGTTAAACAACTGAAGGTTGCTACTATGCAAAGTAAGCAATTTTCAGAAAACCATATCTATAAAATACAAACAGAACTCTCAGAGATGAAAATAGGCTGAAATGAAAAATCAAAAGGAAGATATGAAAAGGGATTGTTAACTCTAAGATGGTAACTAAGAAAGAGATTCTAAGGGGAAAAAAGAGAAACAGGAGTGGAATTAAATCATGTCATATGTAGAAAAAGATTGAATTAAGACCATAGAGAATAAATAGTTGATAGGAGGACACACTTAAAGTAATGAAGTGAAAGAAAATGGTATGCAGAGATCAGAAACAGGAGTCATGGTTGCTGAAGAGATTAAACAAAAAGCAAAAACAACCATTGAAAATACAGTTCACAAGAATATTTTCCTAGGTTCACAATTCTGATAGCATTTGAAAGTAGATTCAAGAGATTTCAAGAAAGTTAAATTCCTTATTTTGATAAGGAAATTTCAAAAGCCTATCTTTTACTGCAATTCTAAAATTAAGCTTTAGTGGCAGTGCCAGGCAACTTTGATATTTTGTGATTTGACACAAATGAAAAGGGTGGAATTACAGCTGATGCAACTGGGATTGTGCATGACCCAGACCCATTCTCTTAACACAGCAGTCCTCGGTAAGAGCAGTGTGTAGTATGTGAGGCTATCTGCTAAGTGATTATATTGAAGACAAGGTTGAAAATTGTTCAGGGCAAAGATATTTTGGGTAGATTCCATGGTAATTGCTATAAGCATGTGAACTCCATGTGTATCTTCCAAAATAGTGAAGGTGAAATAAGTCTAGACTTTCTAGCAAAAAGTAGGCAAAGGAAACAGAAAACCAAGTGACAAAGCAAAGCCTGGTATTTAATATAGCAACAAATGCAAGTGAATTCAGCTCTACTTTTGAAAATAAGAAATTTTCACTTAGAACCAAAATCCAAAATTCAGCAGTATTAATATATTAAAATATTTAAAGCCACTCATAAAAAGAAGTATTAGAAAACTAAAAGAAAATTGCCAGGCAAAGCTCTATCAGGCAGATGCAGACAAAAAGAAAGTATGTATACACATGTATATCATGAGTATAATAGTAAAACATAAATGATATGCAAAAACTGACATTTATTTCATACTAAGGACATTTTATTTCATTTCCATGATTGCTATGAAATTCTTAGATGATGTCAAATTTCAATACAAAAGCAATTCTCAGGACAAATATCATGTTACTGTAACAGATAATTTCAAATAAACAATCAGTATGCACCAAATAATATTGAATCAATATATAAAGTTAAATTACAAGACAAAATGAGAGAAATCCAGTAGTGTTGGGACACTTTGCCATTTTTCTCAGTTTCTGACATGCAGAATAAGCATACATGTACAGGAAAAAAATTAAATGACATAATTTAATGAGACTGTTTTAGTCAATATTATATCATGGGAATTTAATGATTAAAAAGTTATAAAGTAAATGCTAATAGTGAAAATATTATGAAATAAATCAGATTAGGGTTAAAATCGTCCACTCAACAGCTATTAGAAATAGTATTATTCATGTTTTAAGAACACTAATTTAATTTATTGGAACTGCAGATGATGAGATATAGAGTTACTCTAAATTTTATTTTGAAAGTAAGAATATATGAGAATAACCTAAATGAATATTTATCAAAAGTTAACATCAATTGTCTTCTGATCTTGCTATTGAATGATTTTCATTTTCATAGTGGTTTTTGCGCTTTAAAATTTTTCTACAAAGGACATTTTTACCTCTGCAATCAGAGAAAATCATAATTGACCTTTGTTTAATGATTGACTGTGATCTTATGAACATCCCACTTGATTCTCACAACGCAGAAGAGAAAGGCAGGGTAGAGATTTTACAAGGCAGGAAGTCAAGGCTTGAAGAGGTAAAGCAACTTTTTTAATGTCATAATTAATAATGGCCCATCTGGTCTAAAACCCTCAGTTTCTGACCACAAGTCGCCTTAGGACTTTCCAAGGCATTCTTCTGAGTGAACCATGTCTCCACAAAGGCTTTGTTCAAAAGCAGCCGATTCAATATGTCAAGTCCATGATCAAGCCTGTGCAGTAATAAAATCTATAAGCCAATGCAACTTGATAGTATCTTTCATCCAAAATGATAGGACAAAGA
The DNA here is from genome assembly GCA_004024945.1 of Uropsilus gracilis. Taxonomy (NCBI): domain Eukaryota; kingdom Metazoa; phylum Chordata; class Mammalia; order Eulipotyphla; family Talpidae; genus Uropsilus; species Uropsilus gracilis. The sequence goes on along the minus strand of PVHY01009168.1, from coordinate 9,862 downwards.
AGTGATTATATCAGATTTATTCCGAATGAGCAAGGAACTGAGAAAGCTTATACATTTTGATGGAAGTTGAGGGTAGATACAGGCAGGGAAACTAGAGTTGGTCAACTGAAAAGACTGACCCGTAAGGATTGAGTTTTATCTACCTAGCATCTTTTCTGAGAGAAAAAAAGTACCTTAAATATGCACATTTTTTTTTAATTTTTATTTTTTGTTACATCGTTGTCAGCCCCAGGGTTCTCCCACCACCCTGTCACCCGTGAACCATCATCTTCATCTTTTGTGCACATGTTTATGCCACTTGCTTTTGACTCAGCACAAAGATTTTAAAAATCACTTTGGGTAACTATATACCAATGTTAGGATTTGCAGTCTTAGAACTGGTTCTAGTAGCTGTCTTCATGCTCACAGTTGCAGTATAGATCATTTGGGCGTTGATCTTTCATTTTTTATGAGCTATTAGCAGTCCAGTTTCCATTTCTCTCAGTAGCTGGTGGTATTAATATTTTCAAGAGTTCTAATAGATTTCTGATTTTTGTTCAGTGGAAAATATACAGGGACATTTTGAAGCTTACTTTATATAAATGTAAACAACCTTTAGAGAACACTTTACTTTCATCAGGTTGGAATGGATTTTTCCACTTCTTGCTTTAGGACTTATTATTTTCTTAACTGTATACTATATTATATGCAAATTAATAAAAATTTTACTAATGGAAATTTTATTATGGTAAAAATAGCTTTGTAGTTTTTTCCGATTGCTCAAATAAAGGAAATCTATAAAGATTTAAATGGTAATAAAAAGACTAGGAAGAAACTAAAAATCCCCTGAAATTCCACCAAAATAATATAACCACTGAGAACACTTTGGTCATTATCTCTTCATGCTTTTATTGTATAAATACCCATAAAATTTATCATAAATTAGATATTATACATGCATTAGATATTACAGAATTTTTTCTTTCTTTATCCTTCACTTCCATGCCATCACCCCAGACATTAGTTTTAACAATTAAATGTGCGATTTTGTATGTATTGGTTAATGAGTTAAATAAAATGGGGAAATGTACAATTTATCCTCCTGTAAGTTATATGGGTGTTCGGATAATTTTGTAAGTGGGGTGGTCAGGATGCTGTCATCTACAAAAATGAAATTCAGTTACTTATTTTCTTTGCTTTCCAAATCTCACATCACACAAACCTCTTGGTTTAGGCAGTAGAAATGATCCATCGAGTGATTGCGCCACAATTTATTGAGACATTCCCTCTAGGGTGAGTAAGCAATTAACCTCCAGTTTTTCTCCAGCATAAACAGTGCTGTAACAAACAACCTAAGATGTTCATTCTTATGAGTGAATCTTCTTAATTTTAGTGGAGAGAGATTGTACACATGCACTTACTAGTCCAGGGTACATGCATTTTGAATTTCAAACATATTGCCAGGTTTTCCTAACAGATTGTAAAAATCACATTTCCATCAGTAAACTTTGTGTGGACTCTCTCCCTATCTCTCTTAGTCGCAGGTATTATCATTCTTTTTCATTTTTGCCAGTCTGATTCTTAGGAAACAGTATCCTTTTTTTATTTAAAATTTTCTTTTCACTGACTGTGAGACTGGTCATGTTTTCTCCTATTTATTGGTTATTTATTATTTTATTATTTTAAATGATCAAACTGTTTATTACTAAGCAAAAAAGTGATTACCTAAATATGTACTACAAGATAAGCATGTAAAAACTCCAGTTACCCCATTACTTGTGCTACAAAATAAACAAAAAAATCCCAATTACCCCACCACAATGTCCAAAACTGTCCTTTTGTGTCTGGTCACCTCACCGCATGTCCAATCAACCTGAGTTCAACAGCATGTGTTGAAAAGGCAGGCATTCCTCTTTTCCTCCTTTGGCATGTTTCAGCTTCCTCCAAATATGTGGTCTAAGATGTGATGTGTTCTTCTTTCAGTGTCCTCTCAACTTTAGGCTGCAGAAAAACTCAAAGATACAGGGAACCAACATCAGGTCCATTCTCTCAGCCTTCACTCGTGGCTTTTCCAAAAACATCTTAGTCAAACTAGATAAGATAAATCCAACACAAAATTCAAATCTCCAAACTCTTAAGACTTCTTCATCACACACACTCAGTTTATGAATGCTAAGACCATGAGTTCATCAGCCCGGGCTGAAGGCTGTGGGCCCCAGGCTACCTTGGCCACGGCTGGGCTCACATCCTCCAAACTGACTGAATCTATTTATTGATTATTTAGATGAGTTCTTTCATCAAGTTCACTTTCTTCTACTGGACTTTCTCATAACTTTCAGGATCTTTTTTAATATTAAAAAAATTAATGATACATCTTTATTGGTAAATAATTTTCATATGTGTTGCTGGTATTTTGCTCCAGGTATCTAGTCTTTTAACTTTATATCTTTTTTCATACCAAGAAATATAGTGAAAAATCCATCCTCTTTAGTTTAGTTTATGTGGGTTCTGTCGTGGTTTTAAGTCTCCTAAATCCTTAGATTATACAGATGTTTCCTGAATTATGTTGTAACAGTAAAAAAAGTTTTACTTAATCTACATATAATTGTCTACATAGCGATCCAACTCTTTTATCTGCATCGATAGCTAATTATAGCAACAAGATTTTTAACTAATTATTTTCCCCACTATGAGTAATGAATTGCCACATTTTTCATATGCTAATTTTCTCTTAAAATTTTTTTTTCACTGCCTATTTTCTTTTTTAAGCTCATTGTTTCTCAATACTATTTATCCTAATAACTTTTATATTATGCTTAGACTTTAAATTTAAAACAATATATGTTCCACAGTATAGTCGGTATCTTAAGCAACAAGTCTTTCTTCTCCCAATTTGGGGTCAGTGAAACTGGAAGTTCATTGCTTAACAGCAAAAATTCTGGAGTCATGTTGAATCCTGGCTTCATGTTACCTAACATTGCCTATTTCAGTTTACTTATCTGTAAAACTGGTATGAAGGTATTTACCACAAACAGTTGTTGTAAGGATTAAGTGAACCAAAACATAAAACACTTAGGAAATTCCTTTTCATTATTCAAGCACAAAAATAATGATTTTGCAATTTTCTTAGTTGTTATGGGACATCTCTCTACTTGAAACTGAAGGCTATTTTATTGACTGCATCTTTCTACCCAAATCCTCCAAAAGCAACTCTTGGGAGTCAAATTTCAGTTGTATCAAATATGTGTATTAATTTGAGGATGACTAATATTTTGATGCTGTTTCACATCCTAGAATTCTGGTATGATTTCTGTTTTTAATGTATGTCCTTTCAAATCTTGTTTCAAGTCTTCTATGTGAACTAGTTTAATTCATAGTAAGCATGCCTTGCTTATTCATAACTTATAAATATTATTTTCTCAGCATTTTGAACATTTATTTTGCAACATTTCCTCAATTTCAGTTCTAGATGGTTATTGCCAGTGTAGAAAAAACCATGTTCTCTTATTTGTCATTCTGTAATTTTTTACCAGAGTCTCTAGCTCTAGATTTACAGATATACCATTAACAAGAGTGATATGTGTATACCTTTTTTAACAGTATTTACATTTAATATTTCATTTTCTTTGTACTCTTGTGTAAACACTGTAATAATGGTGATGCATCTCTTGTTATCATTAGAGTAAGTGTAGGAGGGAGACTAAAGGGTCATATGTACAATGGGCTCCAGTTCCTCTACCACCAGCGAGAGATGTGTCTTAGGTACAAAGAGCAGGAGACTCAAACTTCATTCCCAATGGAGGAACAACTCTTGTGGTCTAAGTCTCCCCAAAGCAGCTGCACTACCAATGACTTTGGTCTGCCAGGGATTCAGATCCATCAGGCCTTTGGGTAACAAAAGTTGCCACCTCCAAGAGCATTTTATAACCTGTTGTCATCTTCTATATTCTAGACTCTAGATTTTATATCTTCCTGATTAATGGGGACAAATAACTAATAAAACTCCAGGATTTCAGACAGAAGTCTTTACCAATGCAGAGATTGAAAACATGTTTTTTCTATTGTCTTATCAGTTAGGAGTAGACTATTGTTTTGTTTTGTTTTAATAATTTAAAAAAATTTTGTGGGAAGAAAACAAGTTACATACATAGGTATACATATTATAATACCATAATTACAAAATTATAACCATGCAAACTAATATATTATTTACTGATATTTGATTTAAAAGTTTCAAATACTACTGGCATGGCAAACATCAGATCCAGTGCACTAATTATTACTTCTGGGAATGTATAATGGGAGTAGACTATTGTAATTTATTCACCTCATATGATCATTTAACAAGCACTTATAAAATTTGAACAGATCCTTCTCCATAACGTCTTAGTTGTATGACTTTTCACAAATTATTTAATCCCCAGCCTTCAAAAGACGTACCTTGCAGCCCCTTGTCATCATTAAAAACAAAACTTAGAAATAACCTGAATGTAATGGGTATCCGGTAAATGACAAGGTTCTATTATGATGCTCAAACATATTAATGATAACTAGTATTTGTTAAACATGGACCTTGTTCTCTTCCTGTCATTTTGAATTAAGCTATTCATTTAGCTCTCAACTACAAATCTGTGAACTCTCCAAGAGTATTGAATTTTACTCATCATAATAATCTAAATGAGTTTCAACTCTCTCTTTTACTCTCTTTATCTGAATGACAAATTTTCAAAGTCAACATTCATCTTGTACAAAAACCTCTGCATTATTCAAGCAAAGAAAGAGACCTGATATGAAATGAGTATAACTTATAACATCTTGTTTAGTTTTAACCATAAAAGCAATGCATGCTTAGTTTTAATTTTTTTAACAATACCAAGGAATTGTGGTAAAAGTGAAAATATCCATCTTCCAACTCTATTTTCCTAAGGGTGATTCATAATGGGAATGTCACATCTTCTTTCCCTTACCTTTTTCTATGCACAGAAAGGGTTAATGATTTCCTTTCAAAGGTTATAAGGCTATGCTCAGGTGAAAGCACTATATTATTTCTAGTGGCTAGTTTATGTGAGTTAATTTCTTATTCAGTGCAGCTTTTAGTGTATTTTTTGAACATGCTTGTTAGTCCTAAAGAAATGCCAGGAAAGTCCCTGCTGCCTAGTATTTTGAAAACCCCCAGTACATAGTCTTCCTTTTTCTGGAGTTTCTTTTATATATTTACTGGAACACAACTCAGTCTCTTAAGACTTTATAATCAGTTTTGGTCATTTCTGTGAAACTATTAAGACTTTTAACTTCTGTTCTTGTTGGTTTACACTTTTTGAGGTTTAAGTTTTTCTAATGACTTCACGAGGCAACAGAGAAAACTTATAGTTGCAGTGTTTTATAAGTTAAAAAGCTCTCTCTCAATTGTCTGGCGTTCTCTGCACGAGAGCTCTGTGATGAGTGATGAGTATTATTAGCCCAACTAATAGGGTAATTAAAGTAGTGAAAATTAAGAAGAGATTTGTGTAAGGTCAGACAGCTAGAAACAGTCACAATCCCAGGTCTTCAGACTTTATAGAGTGCTCTCCTCCTGCTCCACAGACTCTGTCTTCATGTACCAAGCTTCAAAAACATAGAACATTATGCAGGAAATACAGTCAGAATTTTCAGAAGATATACTGGAAGTCTTTAAGTAATATTTTTCAATTAAAAAAATTAAGACAAGCTATATACACACTATCTCTGTTTTAAAATTGATAGATTATTATTACCATTAGTAAAAACAGTATATTGATCAATTCTGTCCATTAAAAATCTCTATATTTTTTTTATATCAAGAAAATCTTTGTGCTTTGTGATGATGAGAATTTAAAACTGAGCAAGAGGCAGGCTACTCAATTCTATTGAATGTGTTCATTCTTGGTATAAGGAATATATAAGGCTACGTGAGGATCGTAACAGCAATGAGACAATTTTCTTTTTTTTTTTTTGCAATAACTTTTTAAATAGTCATTATTTCGTAGAGTAGTCTTAAGCTTACAGAAAAATTATGCGGAAACTATAGAGAGTATTCCTCTGTATTCCTTTAGCCTCTCTACCCTTCTCAATTAAGCATTTGTTTTGTCCACTCTTTAGTTTTGCTTCTTTCTTTTACATTTGAGTGAAATTCTAATATTTTATTTTCTCCAACTGATTTATTACACTTAGTACAATACCTTCTGGGTCTATGCATGTTGTTGCAAATGACCAAATTTCATCTGTCTTTATATCTGATGGGTAGACTCTTGTGTTTATCTAATACATCTCCTTTATCCATTCATCTGTCTATGGGGACTTAGGGTGTTTCCAACTCTTGACTGTTTTGAGTAATCCTGCAAGGAACATGAGGCTGAAAATACCCGTTTGCATTAGTGTTTTCATTTTTTTTAGATAAATATATAGAAGTAGTGTTATTGGGGCACATGGAATTTCTATTTTCATTTTTTTGAATAATCTCCATAATGACATTATTTTCATTCCCACCAAGAATGTACGAGGAGTCCTTTCTCTCCACATCCTCTCCAACATTTGTTGTTTTTTATCCTTTTAGATAACACCATTGTCACAGTCACACTAACAGTGTTGTTGTTTTGTTTACATCTCCCTACTAATCTACTAAAAGACAATGAATCTACTAAGAGAAAATGAATATCTTTTCATGTGCACATTAGCCCTCTGTATGTTATCTTGGGATATGTCCATTCTGTGATATTGTATATTTTATTCCAAATTTCAGTTGTTTATCCCTGGTATACAGGAAAACTATGCCTTCTCTATTAAACTTACATCTTACAATCTTGCTATAATTGTTTATTAGTCCATGATAGGTTTTTCTGTTGTTTTGATATTTATTTGTTAAGATTTTCTACATAGATAATCACTTTATCTATAAGAAAAGATAGTTTATTACTTTCTTTCCAATTAGTGTCTTTTATTTCCTTCCCTGTCATATTGCATTAGCAAGAATTTCCACTGAAATTCTGGATTAGGGTAGTAAGAGGAGAGATTTTCCCCTTTATTTCTGACCTTAGCAAGAAAGCATCCAGTTTCTCATCATTAGGTATGCTTGTTACAGAGTTTTTGTAGACATTCTTTACCAAGTTGGGGAAGTTCTTCTCTATTCCTAGTATGCTGAGATACTTTAGTATGAAAGACAATTGCTTTTAAAATTTAGACACCATAAATTAACCTTATGACAATTAGATCAGTTCTAGTGGATTTTATTTACCACAAACATATTCTTTTGAGTCTAGTGAGAAAGTATTAAGTAGAAGCCATTAATAAAAAGTATGTGTTCAGAACAGAGAGAAGGAAATATTAAGAGATTCAACCTGAAGCTGTTGTCATTTAGAAATTGGACGTGTTTTTAGCACTGGTCAAGGATGAAGATAACGATAACTTAACAACAATATTTGGGATGATATATAAAGATATATGTACATGTGGACATGTAGTAGAATATAGATTTCCAGTTCAAGTGAATAAAAGCATTTTACCCTGTAATTTGAGGTAATGGCTTTGTACTGCTAAGATATCATAAAGAAAGCAATATTATTTGAGTGCAGTATGTTTGCAAGTAGTTAAAAAGTGAGAAGTCCAAAATTTTCCAAATTGAATTAGGAGGAGATAATTGAAGCCTAACATTTTAATGCAGCCAAGAGGACTTAATATCTGCCAGTGTCTGGATCTTTTTGCTTCGGGACTCTTGACCACCAAAAGTGGTATAGAATACTCTAGTTCCCAAAGCTCTAAGTCATATGTTCTACCTTGCTTCCCATCCTTCTCAGGTCATCTTAGCCAATGGCTTGACACAGCACAGCCTTTACTGGATTACTTATCTTCCTTCTTTCACTTACCCACTCCTAAAACTATTTTCTGGTATCAACTCTTAACTATTTTTGTGAAGAAGAAGCCTTGTCCCAGGATTAGCTTCTGGAGGAATCCAGGTTCAGACAGTTTTTGAGTACTGTCTGAGTTTTGAGTTTCTTTAGAATCCTACATCCTCTTTGGTTATGACTGCAACCTTCTCCCAAGACTTTCCTGAAATTTATTTTATGTCTCAAGTCCTATTACTTTTATCATGTAGGTGCCAGATAACTGCAATCAGGAAACAACACATGATAAGTCCTTCAAAATACAAAGAAATCAGCCATATATACTATTGATTCTCACACATTTGTTTGTATTTTAAAGGAGATCCTTGGGGAAAGATCTCAAAGAAGTGAATTCCTAGTTGCAAAATATCAGATTCTGTGGCATTTGAATGGAGATTTTTCTGAAGCAAGATTTCTCAAGTCCTTTATCCTTTCAGGACTCTGATACACCTGAAACCATATAAAAGAAAATGAACTTGTCACTCTTCAATGACATGCCAAATTTAGAAATTAGATGGAAGAATGGTAGAAGAGGAATTTGGAGGAAGGTCAGGAATTTAAGATAAAGTAGCAAAAAAGAATAATACTTATACATTAATTCTACAGTACCTTTTATTCTTGTATTTTAATTTCACTGATGATGTCATAATTCATTTTACAATCAATAGAATCTCTTAATTATTGTTGCCAGTTGGCAACCACACTGTCATTGTCATGATCTGTGATGTGAAATTGGATCATAGCTAGTCATATTGATGCCATTTCAATTGGACTATACGCACTGTTGATATATCACACATTGAGTTTAATTGCCCTTTAAAGTGTCATCAATGTAGCACTAAAATTTAGTATTGAAACAAGTATTATCAGATATGCAGAATGAGATGGGAAAAATCATCTGGATATAGCTTTTGATATATGTTAAGCAAATTATTTGCCACTGAACAAATTGCCCTAAATTCCATATTTTCTGAGAAAATAACAATAAAGGAAAGCAACTTTTATAGTTCAAGAAAGGAAGATGCTTACAAGTAGAAGTTGTATTTTTTATTACTGAAATCATTCAAAAAGGCTGCCTATCATATACAAAGCAACAACAACAAGAGAAATTGTCAAATTCTTCGCAATAGATGAATGAGATCTCAGCACAATAGGAGTTTAGAGTAAACAAATCATGCATTGCACAGGGTTATTATTAAGATATATAACAGCCATTTATCAGAAACTTCCTGCTGATTTTGAACAGAACTCACTGAACTTTCAGCATTGAGGAAAAATGAAAATATGTACTTAAATAAATAATACTGGGGCTGAGGGATTGGTTTTCTTTGACATAATTTAAAATTATACCATCAATACAAAATAACCTTTAAAATCATCAAGAGCATGAGTTTGGGTTATGAAAAACAATACATCACTGTGATATTACACCTAATTGCTAATTGCTAAAGTTATTATCATATTTAATTTAACTGTAAAACAATGTTTAAGAATAAGAATGCTCTCAAAGATAGTATTCGGCATGAATAAAAATAGTATGGATGATGATTAAGTTGGCTAGGTATCTTCTGGAATAGTCACCCAAGAAGTTACTACATATTCTAGTTCTCAGTGAATTTATAGACATGTATATGACCAAAAGAGTTATAATTTCTATGAAAAGTATAGTGCTTTGATTGTTAATTATGAGGCATAGCTAGGTCAGCAACCTTCCAATGCTTCAATCAACAAGCTATTTGAGGACTATTTGTGGGAGGATTAGTTTTTATCTAAAAACTTTGTTGTGAGAACTTCTGGTAAGATGAAAAGGTGCCACAATCAAAACAAACAAAATGGAGACAGTAGATGTGCACACTTTAAAGAAATGTAGCATCTGGGCCGGGCACGGTGGCTCGTGCCTGTAAGCTTCAGCCTATGAAGTGGCCGGGGCTAGGGATCGCGGTTCGAGTCCCGCCTGGGGCCAGTAGCAAGACCTAGTTCCAAAAAAA